>JARJHM010001147.1:0-63473 GCA_033356055.1 Carex pumila | reverse complement strand
ATGGGCTACAAGCAAATTAATGCAGACCACACGGTGTTCTTTCGACAACATGGCGGTCACATTACTATGTTAGTTGTGTATGTTGATGATATGATCATTACCGGGGATGACGAGGGGGAGATTGCACAGTTGAAGGCAAGATTGGGAAAGGAATTCGAGGTGAAGGATCTGGGACTGCTTAGATACTTCCTTGGAATTGAGGTGGCTCGTGGAGTAGAGGGAATTGTTCTATCCCAAAGGAAGTATGTCCTAGACTTGCTCACTGAAACAGGCATGTTGGGGTGCAAGCCTGTGGTTTCTCCAATCGATGCGAAGGCCAAAATAAGTGCAGAGACAGGAGAACAGGTTGATCGTGAGAGGTACCAGAGACTGGTAGGCAGATTAATCTATTTGAGCCACACTCGTCCCGATATCTCATTTGCAGTGAGCGTGGTGAGCCGCTACATGCATGACCCTAGGAAGGGCCATATGGACGCAGTGTATCACATTCTAAGGTACCTGAAGAGTGCACCAGGAAAGGGCTTGATTTTCAGGCAGAATGGGCACATGAACATTGAGGGCTATTGTGACTCAGATTGGGCTAGTTCTCTTGATGACAGGAGGTCCACAGCTGGCTACTACATGTTTGTAGGAGGTAACTTGGTCTCTTGGAAGAGCAAGAAGCAGCCAGTTGTTGCGAGATCGACAGCAGAAGCCGAGTACAGGGCTATGGCATTGGCAGTTGCTGAGATGGTGTGGCTGAAGAGGTTGTTGGAAGAGCTCAAGGTGAATAACGGAGCTAAAATGAAATTGTGGTGCGATAGCAAGTCCGCGATTAGCATTGCCAACAATCCTGTGCAGCATGACAGAACCAAGCATGTGGAGATCGATAGGTTTTTCATAAAGGAAAAGCTAGAGGGTGGACTATTGGAGCTGAGTCATGTAGCTACTAGAGATCAAGTAGCTGACTGCCTCACCAAAGGACTTAGCTCGATAGATCTAGATATGTTTTGTGACAAGATAGGCTTGAAGGATATCTTTTGCCCATCTTGAGGGAGAGTGTTGAGAAATATGTATGTTTATCGTATTATGAGAGTTGTAGGGTTATATAGGTAAGAAAGGTATTATAGAAGAGATAGGGTTGTGTATGCAAAATGTACTGCCTATATAGGCCCAAAGGAACACAGGAATCAATACAATTCATTTTACACTCAATTCAATTGTTTTCATAAAAAGAAGACAATTCAATTGTTTTCATAAAAAGAAGAATTAGCTTCTGAAAAAGGATGGTATCATATGACAGTTATTAACTGCTACTCCATCTTAAAGGCAGGGACCTGATTTTGGTGCCAGGTTTGTAATAGGGACGAGTTCCTATTGATGTAATTTTATTTCTTACCTTCCTGTACCAATCTGATAGCCGCTATCTGGTTTTCATAAAAAGAAGAATTAGCTTCTGAAAAAGGATGGTATCATATGACAGTTATTAACTGCTGCTACTTAAAGGCAGGGACCCAAGTGTTGAATCGTTGAATTAGCTTAACCTCCTTACCTCGTTAAGATATCTAAGCCTTGCAATTTTCTGACAATCATGTTGTTATTTTACCGCACTTTCATAGACCTGTTTTGACACTGACACAGTCCGGGTAAACCAGATAAGTTTGTTAAGCATCATCACAAAGGGTAAAGACTGGATAAACTTGTTAAGCATCATCCCTAAGGGTAAAGACATTGACACTGCTATTTTGACTTGCAGACAATTCTAAAATGAAAATACATATGACCTCTACGCTACATGAAGCCAAAACAGTGTTGTCAGTATCTATGGCAATCCAGAATATGGTCACTGTTTAGCTTGACAGATTTTACATCAACAGGGGAAATTCTTGTTTTGAGTATAGAAACTAATTCAATGACAACCATCATACTAAAAAGAATTGGCAGCAAAGCCTCAGTGAAAATCAGAAAACAACGAGAAACAATCTCAGGAGTGCCCTCTAACAGGGTCAAAACATTAGTCTGTTCGGACTTTTGAGAATCCCAGCAAAATGATTACATGTACAAAAAAAATGTATGATAAAAATTCTATATTAATACATTGCAATGATAGTCTACTTTTGTGAAATCAAATTCACTTCTTGAATGAATGCCCAAGTATACTGAAAAAATAGCTGATACAACAACAAGAACTCGCATCCCTATTGTTCACGGATTAACCAAAAAATTTGATAACTCAATCTGGGAAAAAAAACAAAAAGTTCAAAAGTGCACTATAACAATACATGGATATGGATCAGAGTAAAAAGTGACAGAACTAATTAACGGTCACCGCCTTTCTGTTTGAGAGTGATTTTGTCTCCTAAGCTAAGAGCAATGCCTTGGGTCTTGCTTCTGATCCGGATATAACCACTCAGTTTGCCATCAGCTTGTTTCTCAATACTGATATTTACCAATGCATCCTCACCAAAAACACTTTTCGCATACAGGTTTGCAGCCAGGAAGCCACACTCCCCTTCAAGTGCTGACCTGAAAATGAAAATGAACAATACTGGTTGTTAGCTATCTCCAGGCAGACCCAAAGATAGCAATATAGAGTTGTAGGTCACCATTTCCGTCAAGGGTTATTAGGGAATTTTATGACCACTTCTTTCAGCATTATATTGTTTTTCTTTTCTTTTTTCATTATTATGTTTTCCTCAGGGTTCTTTTTCAGCATTGTGAGAAATAACCCAAGGTTAAATATTGGCTCAAACTGCTGTGCTGCAGCCATGATGGCATGCAATTAATTATGGACCTAATGCAGAATTTATTGAAAGCTTACGGTGGGGTGAGGCATTTCATATTTGTAGATTTTATAATGTGATCCAAGAACTCTTTCTCGTCCTGAATTACTGTGCTCACCGCCACCTGAATACAGAAATATATATTAAGAAAAGATAGAGAAGGAAAAATTATTTTATCAAAATTTTGAAGGAAAGCTTGCAACTCCTGGAAACATATTTTGCATACATTCTTTTATCTTATGTAAGAAATATTGAGCAAAGATTGAGATACCTTATTTTCCCACTCAAACTCAGCCCACATGTTCCTAAAAGTGACATCAGCACAGGCAGCGGGTGAAATATAATCCATAATATCAATATGTATATCATTCAGCACCACCACATTCCTCTCCATAACATTAGAGGTCTCATACACGATATTGCCAAAAATAACCCCCGTCTCAGTCGAGGACACCTTAATATTTGCCTTGATCTGCCGACTTGACTCAGGGGCAAGAGTGTAATTCTGTGGGCGATCGACCAGCTTGAGGTCCCCCATGGTGGCAAGCTCAAGGCATAGGTTTTGGAGCGTCTCCTTGGTACGATTTATGATGGTGACATCGAGCACGATGTCATAGTGATGCACTGTCACATATGCCTCAGCATATATCGGGTCACTGAATCCAGTAAGCTGCAGGATCCGGTTCAGACGAGCTGCATCGTCAGTGTCTTTGGTGAACTCACCAGTTGCACGCTTCAAATCATCCTGGACCTCATCTTCAAGCTCTAGCTGGCTCATGCCCTGAAAATCAAAAGATGCAGATGAGAGGGAAATGTTGGGCGGGGAGTGGGGCAATAAACTTCTCAGAATAAAGGGTCACATTAGAAACTATTGCCCTATTACCAATCCTACATGTAAGATTCTTAGTTCTTAGTAGATGCATGGGAACACAATGACATTCAGTGTCCAACAAAATCACACAGTAGAGGAAGACACATGTACATATAACCTTCTGAGACACCCTAAATTTGATAATAAGCACTTCAGAAAGTGAGAAATTAAGTGTAACCGGATAGAGTGCAACATTGAAACACCATTGTTAATTGCTATTCCATGTTCTTTTTAAGTAAAATGTGAACAAAAAGCTCACTACTAACCTTGCGGCTTTTCAAGTGGTAGAAATCAATAAGGTCATCAGGCTGGGCATGGGAAATCTGGGCTTTGGCTCGAAGCTCCTCGGTCTCTCTAAATTGCTTCTCTGCAAGCATCTTTGCGAAGCTTTGACGGCATGATTCCAACCACACCTTTCTGACTTCATCCCCAGTGTTGCAAAGCAACCTCATACATAACACGATCCTGTCGTACGAGTCATCATCAATAGGGTGTGGTGCAAAGCCTGATTGGCCAAATTGTAGCATGGAGGCCATGATAAGCAAAGCAGAAGCACCAGCTTTGTTTGTCTCAGCCTTGGCTGGTTGCACTTCTTCAAGCCTTAATACCAGCTTGGTCAAGGTTGACGCTACCACGGCTGCCAAAAAGAAATCACCAGAGAGGATCAAAGATCTCAGGTTTGGGATATTGGAGAGCGAACCAGGCACAACTGATGGAGCAACAACTGCAGCCTCTGAGGCGGCACTTTGGGTTGCATAGGTCCCATCAGCCAAGACCACTGGTCTCCGTGAAGAGGTAGTCACACTTGAATTGACAGCATGAGGTTGTTTCGTGGAGTCGGTAGTGGAGTCGGCATCCTCTGTGGCTGAGTAGAAAGGGAGTTCACCTAGGCATTGTTTGATGGCGGAGATTGCAGCTTCAACCTCAGAAAGGGAGAGAGAGTATTCTCCTAAGATCCACAGTGCGCATGAACAGACCCGGGCAGCCCGTATCTGATAAAAGGTGTCAGTTAGTCGCTGAATCATGGAGAACCTCAGCTTTGGGTTGGTCTCTATTATCTCACGTACGAATATAACAACATCAATAGCAGAAGCCACATTCGAGTCACCAAGAAAATCCATGAGTACATGGACAACCGACCCAGCAACTTCTGGAAATTTGACTGTACATGCATGGATGGCTTGGACCAGCATCTGCCGGTACTCGCCACCTGCATCCTTGTCAGATTCACCAGCTGCCTGAGTCTTAACCACCTCTTTCTTGAGGAACAACACAACCTCATCCACATTTTTGGGAGAAACTAAATCAAGCACTATATCTAGCACCTTGCGGCGCACATCAGGGTTGGGGCTGGAAAGAGCTCGAAGCACGTCCATCACGACCTCAGACATGACCTCACGGTGGGACTTACGAAGCTCATTCAACCGATCAAGGATAATAAGACGCACATTGTTGTCACTTTGAGAGGACAGCAATTGACAATAGGTGTTTGCTGCAGCCCGTACAGCAGTGGGGGCCGAGGAAAGAGAAACGAGTGCTCCAGCACATTCATACACAACAGCTGTACTGGAAGATGAGAGGAGAGAAATTATTATTTTAATATGTTTACCCTTATCAGGGCGGTTTGCACGGCAGACCTTCTGGATCAGATCCACCACAGCCATCTGGAGCAGGTCAGGCCATTCTGCCACCCGATCCACATTGGACAAAAGATATGCAACAGCACGATCTTGGGAGCAATTGCACAGCATGACGAACGCATTGCGTTTAGCTGATGCATCTTGCTCAGAGCTCAATGCTTTCTCAACCAATTCAGGTGCATCAGGTAACAGCTGCTCTCCGTTAGGCAAGCGGTAGATTGATGAGATGGCGAGGAGTGCATTACGGCGAATAAAAGGGTGGCGATGCTCGAGATTGGTAAGCACTGACGGGATCAGCGGCTCCAAGATTTCAGGCTCCGAAATCCTGCAGAGGAATCGAAGAGTAACACCACGAATGTACTCGTTAGAATGTTGTAGATTGTTGAGTAAATTCTGACAGATCAGGATCATCTCAGGAAGAACCCGGCCACGTGCATCTGTCTTATCAATGATTTCGAGGTAAAGGAGGAGGAGCTTCTGGACCGTGTGATCCTCCGACGGAAGCACGTAACGGACGATGGTGATGAAGAGCTGTGGGAGGGTTTCTCCGTTTAGGAGAAGCATGATGGCGCGCTTCATGGCGTCAACTTTGGCGACGACGTCGCTGCCTTCAAGGGCTTCCTTGATTTCGTTCGCCATGGCAGGGGTGCCCTTGTCGAAGTGGACCAAAAGCGTGCAGGGTTTCTCCATGGCTGGATCTGGATCTGGATCTGGGGTGGATCCAGTTAGAGAAAAATGGGGAGAGGAGGAAGGAAGAGAGAGAGATCTGGGAGAAGAGAGGGAGGGAGGGGTGTTTCAGATCCGAGGCATCGAGCGTTGAGGATTGGATTATTTTGGGCAAAGAAGTCGACGGTCGAGGCACGTGCTGCGTGCGTGCGAGCGTTACGAAGTTGAAAATCCATAATGAAAGAATGTGCACTGGGCTGGAGGCCCATCGTTAGAAAAGGGCTGAACCGTTAGTTCCTTGAGCTTGGCATTGCTCACCATGGCCTTTCTCAGAATGAGATCCACAACCCGCATTTTAACAGTCTGTTTCTGATGAACTCTGATCTCCTGAAGTAACTCAAAAAAATTCTCTTAGATCTGAACCGTTTGATCTGATGTGGCACGAATATTAAAGTTCCCGTGCATTATTTATACCTCGGGCTAGATTTTTCACCGGATTCTGATCGGACGGTACATATCTCAACTCAAATTTTGAGTTACTTTAGGGAATGCGGACCAGTCTGTCCTTCGTTCAGGCAATTGCGATACAAACCCTACAAAACAAAGCAGCCACTGCTGGTCTTGCGTCTCTCCTCTCCTCTCCTCTCCTCTCTTTCTCTCTTTGTAGTTGTACGGACAGGTCAAGATGCGCGGCTTAAAGGCCGTGGCTTCTTTAACGCGACGCTCCGTTTCTTCACTTGGATTTCTCAGTAGCGAGAGATCTCTATCGACAAGCCTCTCTCGCTCCTCCGCAGATGATCAACTCCAGAACGAAGTAACAAACTTAGCTTCTCCTTTATCTTTCTCGTTACCTTTTCTTTCCTCTACATTGATTTTGTAGTTACCATTGATACAGACGGTTTCACCTTTCAGGTCCTTGTTGAAGGGATGGCAGGTGCACGAGCTGCAGTCCTTAATCGACCATCTTTTCTGAATACTCTTAATACAAACATGGTACTGTTGCGGTTTGCTTAGCCTGTCTACTGTGATTTTTTTAATGAAAGAAGAACTCGTTCTGATGATTTCCATTTCATGCTGAGTGTAGCCGAGGTGTTTGACGAAATGTTTGCGTGATTATTTGCAGGGAATTAGGCTGAAAAAGCTGTATGAATCTTGGGAGGATAATCCTGATATTGGGTTTGTCGTGATGAAGGTAGTAGATTTTGTTTCATTGTTCCCTGTTTGTTTTAATCAGATGTTATGATGAGAATGTTTTGGAATATATAATGATCAGAATGGTTGATTGTTGCTTTTATTGTATAAAGGGCAGTGGCAGAGTATTCTGTGCTGGGGGTGATGTTGTCACACTATATAAGCGGATTAATGAAGGTAGGAATTTTTTTAATAATTTGGGTTAGTTTCAGTGATAAATGATACGGAATTTCTTATCTGCCAATGAACTCAATAATGTTTGATCTTTATAATAAGGTAGTATTTTTTTTATATGTTGAAAGTCCTAACAGTCATTACCTCATGCGACAATCTAGGTATATGCTGTAAAATGTGGACAATATTTGCTCCCTGACTATAATGATATTTTCTTTGACCTTAAGCAAAATATGAGCTAAAATGAAACAATAGGTCCAAAACAAATTGAAGTGTGTCAGCTTTCAATTTAATGAACTTTGGGTCTGTAAGATTACAATGAATTAATATGGAAAAACTTAGGAGCCATATGTGCACATGCTATTTAGCTAATAACAGGCGGATACAGTTGCAAACCCAAAAAATGGTTGGGTGCCAAGTGTGATATTGCCAACACCTTAAAATTTGTGGGTGCACTTTGCTAAAAAGCTCATTCATATTACACATTAAAAATCTAAAGAACCCTGAGTCTACTGATACATAAAAATCCTCCCTACCCTTCTGGTCCCACCTTCATTAAAAGACTATTACCCTCCACCTGCTTATGCTAATAGTTAGTTTAAAATTCCTTATTTGTTGTGAATGAGCATCGGATCTTTTCATTTGTCTGTGTTTAAAAGATGCATTTTCTGATTCAAATGCTTCTTTTAAGAAGGATGCCAATATATTCTTTCTAATGAATTCTTAAAATCATTTGTTATGTCAATGATTGTTTTAGTGATAACAGTTAATCAAGTGCAGGAAAGATTGAAGAGTGCAAGGATTTCTTCAAGAACCTGTACATGTTCATTTATGTGCTAGGCACATACTTGAAACCCCATGTATGTGTGCTTCTGTAGTTGTATAATGAATATATACAATATTAGTGCATCCATTGTCCCATCAACAACATTTTCTTTAACATAGGTGGCTATTCTGGATGGCATAACAATGGGTGGTGGAGGTGGTGTTTCTATTCCGGGTACATTTCGTATTGCAACAAATAAAACTGTAAGAGCTACTAAATCCTTCTCCATATAAATTTACTATGACAAAATGTGATGTTGCCTATTGGTGTGGCTGTTATTGCTTGCCTGTTAGCCACACTCATCCCTTCCCAAAAGGACAAGTAAATCCACATAATCCCAGAGTTTATTTGTCAGAGATAAGCCCGTATAGAGTAAGGAGATAATGTAGATTCTTGTAGTTTGCATACCACTTTATTAGAGAATTGCATTCTTTCTTTTATACTACACAACTCTTTAGTTGGCTAACTGCTTGCATTATCCCTGAGATTTTTTGCCAAGATTTTAAGATAGTTTTTGAATTGTTTTTCAAGATGTTTGCTACTCCAGAAGTTCATATTGGCTTCCACCCTGATGCTGGAGCTTCCTTCTATCTATCGCATTTGCCAGGTCATGTAGGTATGCGATGTAGCTTACAGGACAATATTCCTTATGAAACTCTGCTCTCAGATTACCAGAAGTGATATAGATTTTCATTTCAATTTAACATTTCAGGAGAGTACTTGGCTTTGACGGGTGAGCGAATTAATGGTGTGGATATGATTTCTGTTGGTCTGGCCACACACTATGCAATGAGTGAGGTTAGCCGTCACCCCCCCCCCCCCCCCCCCCCCCCCCCCGCCGCCCGCACACACCAAAAGAAAAAAAAAAAAAAAAAAAAAAAAAGAATAAGAAGATAGAACAGAGGAAAAAATTGGAAACTCAATACTACTGGCTTGCTGTTTTTTAAAATGTTTATTGTACCTCAAGTACTAAACACTCACAATGCATTATATTTCTCAAGGGAATTAGTATCGTGCCACGCTGATAATATACAGAACTATGGGTAAGTGTGTTTTGAGAAGATGTAATATTGTTGGGTGCATGGCTATGTAATACATGATACTTGTTAAATTTATCTATTGTTGCTTTAGTTTTTGTTATTCTTTTGTTTGACAGCAACTTGGTTTGATCGATGAAAGGCTCGCTAAGTTGGTGACTGATGATCCTTCAATTATAGACACCTCTCTAGCACAATACGGCGACATTGTTTACCCTCATAAGAAAAGCATTTTCCATAGGTTTGTCTTCCGTGTGTTTGTCTGTTGGTTATGTACAAGTAATTGAATCTCAGATTTTGTTTCGCTTTTTAATCTGTACTAGTATGTACATAACATACAGATGATAGGATGATCACAAATTCTGTTTTTGTTATGTTAATTCATATGTTTTGCTGCTTAATTGCCTAAAACACTAAGAAATAAAATCAAAATTAGCTCATAGCTAGATTATTATTTGCAGAAGTAATCTAGGTTACTGTGGTTTTACAGGGAGTATTAAGGAAGAATTTTTATTAGAACCTGTTGTAAAACCAGTGCACTTTAATTATCAAAAAGAGTGAATTGATCAATATGTATCACATGAGTAGGGAATCGTTGGAATGACCATGGGAAGTACCGTGAAAAGGTGGCAATGCTTTGAAATAGCTCTCTATGTTACATCCTTTCGGTCCTAGAACTTAATATGTTTCCTTTTCTATTTTTCCAGATTAGAGAACATAGATCGATGCTTCTGCTGTGATACTGTTGAGGAGATTATTGATGCTTTGGTTAGCTTTTTTTTTCTGTAAATTTGTTTCTGGTGATTTAATTAGGTCCAAGGTGGGCCCAGTGCCCCAGTCAAGTTGTGGATTGATGCCTTAATTGCCATCAACTATGCTACCAACTAGCATCTTTTCTGAATTTTGCCCAACTGATCTTGCCGCAACTAAACTCATGGTGGAATAATCATTAACAATGCTATTAATCATAATATTAACTGCATATAGTCTGCTCCTGTACTGGACCTCACTGAATTGATACTGAATCACTTTTGTCGCTTAATTGATACCGAATCACTTTTGATATGTTATGATAGGAAGGTGAAGTGTCAAGAACAAATCAGGATTGGTGCACATCTGCACTTAAGAAGATGAAAGCAGCCTCTCCACTGAGCCTGAAGGTTGCCTTGAAATCGGTATGCATCTTTATTTGTTATCTTATTAGAACTTATAAGAATATCCAAAATTTGCAAGTAAACTTAAAATTAAGCATAATTAAGCTTAAATCAACCCTTAAATGCAGAACAAAACCTGACCTAGGCCCTATTTCAACCCTTAATTGCAGAACAAAACCTGACCTAAGCCCTATTTCAACCCTTAAATGCAGAACAAAACCTGACCTAAGCCCTATTTTTGTTTATGTAATTGTACAATTGTGCCTACTAATACTAAATTTATTGCATTGGGCAGTATAAACAATACCTGCACCTGGATTTAAGTGCCATCGAAACTTGAATGACTCTCATTTATTCAAACAACTTCAGTTTATCCCTATTTTGACAAAGACATGCAGCTGTGCTTAATACTTAATATAACCCAGTGGCAATAGTTGCAGCAGCAGTATGAAATAGAATCCCAAAATTGGTACATTCGAGGAAGTGTGACTTATTTTTTAGTCACTTGTTTAAAGAGGCCTCAACTTAACCTCTATTTAGTTAAATATAGAGCATGCCAACAATAATATGGGTGAAGATTGTAAACAGTTTGGGTTCCTCCTTTACCAGCACTATTTTTTTCAAATCTAAATGTACAGATACGTGAAGGTAGATTTCAGACTCTAGATGAATGTCTTGTTCGAGAGTATCGCATGTCCCTGCATGGCATCTCGAAACCTCTTTCTCATGAATTTGTTGAGGTAACAATTTTTCCTTTTGTTACTCCATGTGGTGATGGTGCTTTGGGAAATATCCATGTCATGATGTTTAGGCATCAATTGGCTTTGTTTGGAGTTCAAATAAGAACCACAACCATCAAACAATTAAACTGAAATTTTAGTACAAAACCGGTACCGATCTTGTTTTATTTGTTTTTCAAAGCCCTCTAGTCTATGATTTCTTTTTTTTTTAATATATAATTGGAATGAAAGGTTAATTCTGGGGCTGTTTGGCACACCCGCACCCTCCTTGGGCCTTCTTAGAGCTTCTTAGTCCTTTGAGGAATCTTAAGCATGCCAAACACGTTTCTTTACAAAGCTTAAAATCACTTTCTTAAGCTTCCTTTTTTCCCACTTTTTTAAGCTTGCCCAAATTTTTAAGCATACCTTTTCATGGCTTAAGCATTTGGCTAAGCATTCACTTTTCAAAATTTTGTTACCGAACACCACTTCCTTAGCTGAGCTTAAAGTTAAGTCTATCCTACTTGCCGAACAGACTCAGAATGTTTAATGCCTTATTGAAAGGGCAGAGTAGTGACTGGGCAGTTTTATCTTCTGCTTTTTATTGTCTTATAATTTGGTCTCTCCCCAGGGTGTGAGAGCAAAATTAGTTGACAAGGACTCTGCACCAAAGGTAATTTATTTCATTTAGCATATTTTTTTTTTTCATTTAGCAAAATATGTTTTTGGCCTTGGTAATTTATTATCCCGGCAAAGGTAAAAACATCTCATAAGCCCTTACTTGACAGCTCCATTTTTTTAAGAATTTCCTCAACTGTCTTTAGTTCTTGTGTAATGATAAGCTGGTAATTGGGGAACATAAAGGGTTATTTTTTGTATAGGTATGCACAAAGATTCACATGTCGTCTTAAACTGTTGATGTTGTTCTAGGTCATAAGCAACATGCATGTCAAAAATCTGAATAATTGGAGTTTCTTTCCTACAATAACATCTTGATCTCCAATATAAAGTAAACACTAAATTTTTATGACTTCAACATCCATGCATCATATTATGATGAAGAACAGGCTCAACAGTTTGCATCTCATTTAGAATTTTGATTTTGATTTGTCAACTTGAGATTATAACTGAGTTCATTGATGCCATGGGAACCTGGAGTTCATGCTTGCCAAACTCAGAAAGACCAGCAAAGACTGTAGCAGAGTTTTATAGAGAGCAGTGCTTATTCTGTTACAATGCAATAACATCTTTAATCATAAATGCAGTGGGACCCACCTACTCTAAACGATGTTCCTGACGATATGGTCAATAATTATTTCTCACCTCTCAACGAATTTGAAGAATTGAAGCTGCCCACACATCAACGAGAGGCTTTTATCTAATTTTTTTTTTTTCCTTTTGCAAAGCCTCATTTTTATTCATTTTGCCTCTGGACATTAGGTAGATTTTTGCGCATAAAATTTTATCATTGTTTCTGCTAATGGCTCGTGTTGTTTTGTCAAAACCTCACGAGTAAATTGGCCTTTTTGGTTCATTGTCACAGTGGCACCAAATGTTTTGTAGTGTGATTACCAAAACTGCTGACGTACTAAATGTTTCAATTTAAACAAAAAAAGTTCAAAAGAACGGGAAAATGGGCTTGGAATAAAGAAAATTGAATTATTTTGATGAACTATATTTGTGTGGGACTAAGAGAACAGACAAGAAAAGCATCGTCGATCTGTTATATTGCAACAAATCATCCAACTTAGGCATTAGCTTGGTTAAATGTCGTGGTAAATAACTTGGTTCATGTCTGTTTCCAAAGTGTCCGGCCTAAAAGAATCTATTTGTGGTATGAACAATGGTATAGCTGTGTAATTAGAGGTGTCTGGCCTAAAAAGTGCCCGGCATAGGTTATATTTGGTCTGATTTTGTTTGGTGTTTTAGATTATGACACTTCCAATCTTTAACTAATCTTTGCAATTTAAAAACGATTTAATGCATGGAAAAGTGATAACTATACCCCTTTTTTTATTTCCACCCATTGCATCTCAGATGTATTGATTTTTTTTTTTTTTTTAAAAGTGTTTATACATGATGGCAAAAGTATGTGTTGTATCATTAGGAGTAATATTTTGAAAGATATATTTTTCACGTATTTTTAAAGTGCTTGCACTTTCTTGTGATTATTCTAAATGAAAAGGTGGTGAACACACTTTGCATATTATGTATAAATACTTGTGATTTTTTCTTAATTTGCAATTCATATGTTAATCATAAATACTTTCAGGTGAAGATAAGAGGTATAAAATGTGAAATGCAAGAATAATTTCTCTTATTCATATTCTACAGGTTGATTTCTTACCCTCTATGGTGACAATTTATAGGAGTGATACTGAGAGCAATAGATATTTCATCAAGATTCATACAATACTAAATGTTAAGACACTACCTTAAATTCATGGTTCGTTGTGAGTTTTCAACTTTTTAAGTAGAGGAGAGGATAATGACACTGTAGCAAGGATTTTCTTTTTTTGTAAAATAGAAATAAACAAATATATTTAAACGAAAAAAGCAGCCATGTGCTGAATTTCCGAAAAATACCTCCATCGTAGTACCAGCACTTCTATAAAGTACCTTCACCTTAAAAGTGCTACAATGGAAGGTGGAGTTTAAATGTGCACACATATTACACTCGTTCCACCCTCCGACGTAGCACTGCTTCGGTGGAGGTGTTTTTCGAAAATCCAGCACGTTGGGTGCTTGTTACGTTAAATGAGTTTGTTTATTTCTATTTAAAAGAAATTATGTAGTAAGTTCCATTGAAAAAAAAAAATGCAAATATGATATAGTAACTAGGTTAGATCTATGGGTTCGCCTCGAGATATTTCTTTAAGGTTTTATTTGGTTGTGGAGTCAAGGATTAAATTGTTTACTCTTCATATTTTATACTTCATTTGATAGTATGAATATTGCTTAAATTAATCTATCTAGAGTATGATGTTGGAAAATGAATGTCTATGAAAGTGGAACCTACACGTGGTGTAAGTGTCGAGTAAGTTAATTTATTTGGAGAGTTGGAATAACTTATTCCATATTAACTCATCTCTTACTCTATCGTACTCTTTCTATTTTACTTCTCATTTAGTGACTTAAGTGTAGAGTAAGGTGTTTACTCAACCTCTTACTTCACAACCATACATGGCCTAATAGTTTACCACCTGCAACAAAATGCATAGAAATAATCTTCTATTTATTGAGAGATGGTTTAGTGAAAACAAAAATAGTTAGAATAACTCTTTCACCGTTTGTTTTAGTAAAATAGTCAAAACTCACTTTTTGTAAGAATAAGTTATTATAATAAGACATACAAATTAAATTCTCTATTCTAGTTATTCAAATTCAATCAAGCATGAAAAAGACTATTCCAAATAGTCTAACTCAAAAAAAATTTATTCTCAATTCAACCAAACGTTTTCCAATTAGTTATCGCAAAAGCTAACTAAAACTGAGAATTAGTCTTTGATCTAGTGGTAAAGGCACACGGTCTCTATATGAAAAAATCCCTTATTATTATAACAATGATATTAAATAGTTTGGTGGCTTGAACTCCAACCTTTACTCAAAAAAAGAAAACAACTAAAGCTTCATTGATGAAGAAAGA
This sequence comes from Carex pumila, assembly GCA_033356055.1. NCBI lineage: Eukaryota > Viridiplantae > Streptophyta > Magnoliopsida > Poales > Cyperaceae > Carex > Carex pumila. The sequence continues at coordinate 48,787 of JARJHM010001147.1, read as the reverse complement.
AGTATACCAAGAAAGAAATTACAGCAATATATAAGATAAAAAGTGTGCGCAGACTGCAGAGCCAAGCACGCCAAGTGAAAAGAGAAAAATCTGGGAAGAGCTCAAGGCTCTAATGGCAATAGCTCTTAAAGGAGGCTGACAAGACATTACTCCATACCACCTAACCACCATCAATACAAAAGGAATACTTAACTCCAACAATACCACCCCTACGCCTCCTACAAAAATCTATCCCCCAACAGTACCACTACACTCCCTTCTCAACTTAGAAACATTAAACACATTTCTCTAAGTCAACAGTGCACTACAGACCCTTTCGCCATTTAATGTAAGCATTCAAGTTACAATACCTACTTCATTGATAATCTGATCACTGTTACATCCCACTATACACACAACCTCTCTATTATCCTTTCTCAATCACTCCACCCAGACCACAACAAAAAAACCCCCACCTGCTCAAAGTAAACAGTACCATACTTTAACCAAATTACAAACGTTGAAAAAACAAAAACTCCTACCTTTTCATGCCAATATCAGACCTATTTCCACTCATTTCCCGACAGGCAGGGGAGGGATGTGCATACCTCCAGCGCAATGATATACACCGAGAACTACATAAAGGGTTGAAGAGATCAATCCTAGTGGTTGCCCAAGGAAGTAACCAAAATGGAGGAGGTGTGCTGGGAGACGTACAACACTACCTATATAGTACATATGGAGGTGCTTACATGCAATATGTACTACTCAAATACTCTAAAGATGTATTCCTATTTCAACTACCGGTAGGCCTCGAACATGAGGAGGTCATTAATGCCAGTAATGAGTGGGGATCATCTCAAGAGTGGTCTTTTCACTATTTTAACATAGACGAGGATGCCGGTATGCAATCAAAAACCTATCGGGTAAGGTTACACATCACAAATTTTCGACTAGACTTTTGGCATGAAACATTTATACGAGAGGCATGTGCTGGCTTTGGAGAGGTCAGATACATTGAGGAAGCATGTATTGTTAGAAGTGATCGTTTCAGATTGGAGCTAGACTTAACATGTATTGACCCTCGGAGAATCCCACCAACCACGGTTCTACCATATGGACAAAAATGGAAAAAAATGTATATCCATATAGCGGGATGGGAATACAATGAATGGATACCAGAAGAGGCTAAACTCACAAGAAATGAAAAGAGATCATTGGCCTCGCTTACGACAGGCACTGCTGACCTATACTGAATCTCCTTGATTGCGGCACACGACAAACTCAACCGCTACTTGAGCACGGCAGAATCACCTAGCCCACCCTACTCACCACCATACCCATTCTCTGATTTCTCGGACTCTGAGGTAGAACCAGGCCATGGCAAAGAGAAACAAAGCAAAGAAGAAAGAGCAACAGTAATTCCTGTACAGCAACAGGAAAAACCAGCCACACTCAATCTAAGAAAAATCTCTCCACCAAAAGCAATACAGCCAAAAGATCTGCCATACTTCCTTGAAAAAAACAAACTTTAAACAGTCAAAGAGAAAGCTAAAAAAGGCAACTGGGCTCCTTTCATCAAAGACGAAGAGAAAGGTATAGTGCAAGTAGGCACTATTACCATTCTGTCTAGGATACAAACCTCATTCAAAGTAGGCGACATCACACTATCCCACCATGCAGTCATCCCCTATCAAGACAGTCAAAATAATGTTGAAAAAGGATGGTACACAGTACAAAGCACAGACAACACAAAAAAGAACTTACCTACAGTACCAACAAATGACCTTCTGCAAAACACCACGTGAGAAAAGAAAACCTGCCAAAGCCACCAGTCTCCATTAAAAGCCAAACCTCGTTTAAGGCCCGAATTTATTTCAAGGACAGACCATAATCAAAAGCCCAGTTTCACCCCTCACTTTAGCTCTAAACCTGGGCCTCCTAAAAATCAAATCTCAAGTCTCACATATCCTCTCTACACCCCCACATACAACCAAACAAACAAAGCACGGAACAAAAATCAACCAACACTCAAAGCTGAAATGGATAACAGCGATGAGGAGTTTCTGGCACAGTTTGAGGCATTGAGCTCCAACGAAAGAACAAAACTCACCCCAAATGCGGTCAGTCAGAGAGACTGGACCCTCACGGCAATAATCCGGGTCGTAACCGATAGAGTGGTCATAGACTCCATTTTTGCAACAACAATGAGGCGAGTATGGGGGGCACACCCACAAACAGAGTTCTTGCAAATTGCACGCAATACTTTTCTCATCCAATTCATCAGAAAAGAAGACATGAAAAAGGTGTTGACTCGTGAAATCTGGAATTACAGGAATGATGCAGCAATTTCGAGAAGGGTCACTGAGCCAACAGACTTGGAGAATCAGACAATAAAAGAAATGGTGGTATGGATCCAGCTGCACAGGATACCACCCGAATCAATCTCACATGCGGGTATACTCATGCTTCTACAAAAAGTGGGCACTCCATTATCAGAGGTAATAGACATACTCACTAACAACAACAGGTTTGCTAAGGTTAAGATCCTTGTACCAATCGATAAACCACTCAAAGACCGACTAGATATTGACCACCCTACCTTAGGCCACCTTACAATTTTTCTGACATATGAAAGATTGTACCGGGTCTGTCTTTTCTGTGCCAACATAGGACATGAACATGTCGAATGTCAAGACAAAGCAAGAATGGATAAAATCTGTGCAAATTCAATGTACAGAGACAAACCAAACATAAAGAAACTAGCAAAACCGAAATATGATGCATAGATCACGGACCAAACATTAGTCCCAACCCAAGAACAAGTAAATCAAAACAACACAGAAAATCCTGAAACCCAAAATGACCAACAAGACCAGCCAAGCCCAAACACAATCCCCAACCCAAACCCGAACTCAAGCCCCCAACAATACACAACATAAATCTTCCAACCCCAAAGTTCAAATCCAAAATCGGCCACATCCATGCAAACCGACAACAATACTAGACGCCCAGGAAGATATGTATCAAGAACCAGACCAGACCTAAATTCTGAGCCCACAACACTCAGAATCGGGTCAAATGAGGATGACCAATGGAGGCTTAAGAGAAGTATGGACAAAGAGAAAATATTTGCAGCTAACCTAACTAGTTCGGTACCGGTTAACCAACAGTACTAGCAGGGAGAGAACTGTGACAACCCTGTTTTGAAAAAAAGAGCGGTGGAGATGAGTAGGAACTCATCCCCGCCGGAAGTATGAATATTTTAGCCTGGAACTGCCGGGGCCTCGGGGGGTCGCGGGAGAGGCTTTTCCTAGAACGAATCCTCCGCGCAACAAGGGTAGGACTAGCCTTTGTTGTGGAAACAAAATGCTCTACCCAAAAATCCAAAAGATACCTACAAAATAATTTTCTGCCTAACTATGAATTTGTGGCGGCAAGAGGCCGCTCGGGGGGCTTATGGCTCCTATATGATAATGGAATAAATTTAGAGATCATCATGAAAATCAAGATTTATTATCCATGCAAGAATCACACAACCAAGAAAACAACGATGGTCCCTATTATGCGTATATGGGGACTCGGCACACACAATGAACAAGAGAATTTGGGAACAAATTAGAGATACTGTCAATCAAAATGAAGTTGCCTGTGTCATAGGCGATTTCAACGCTATTGTAGGAGAAGAGGACAAATATGGTGGCAATACAAACCTAAATAGTAACAGCCGATAGTTTAGAGATTTTCTATTCAACACGGGATTGCTGGACCTAGGCTTCAAGGGCCGGCATACACGTGGACAAACAAACATAGTACATCAACGGCAATATTCGAACGCTTGGATAGAGCCGTAGCAACAACAAAATGGTCACAACTCTTCCCATCCGCATACGTCAACCACTTACCAAGAAAACACAGTGACCACTTCCCTATATTAATCTGCACAGAAGGGAAATCGAATAATGGGTCACGTTTCAGAATAGAGAATTGGTGGATTAATCAAGAGGGATTTAAAGAATCATGGGAAAATAAATGGCAAGAAGCCAGTGGGCTGGACTGGAAAGAAAAAGTTGGTGTAATGAGAAACAGGATGATCCAATGGGCCAAGACAATTCAAAGTCCACAAGCTAGATTAAAGGAGAAGAAAAACAAGCTATTAGTAATCCGAACTATACACCCGGCATACCAGAACCAAGATGAGGAAAACAGAATTATTAAGGAATATGATCAAGTAGAAAAAGACCTAGAAGAATACTGGCGGCAGAGGTCACGACTGCAGTGGCAAATCTCAGGGGATCGCAACACCTCTTTCTACCACCAAGTAGCTACAAACAGAAGGCGAATTAACCTAATTACCAACATCAGATGAGAGGATGGCACAATATTAACAGGTAATGCGGAGATCCGTCAAGCGTTTGTTAGCTACTTCCGTAACCTATACTCACAGCCACAACAACCACCCGACCATAATCTACAGAATTATTTTGATCAGTTTAAGGGATCAGACTTTCAAACATTTCCACCTGAAGATCATGCGATGTTGATCCAGCCACCTTCAATGGAAGAAGTTACACAGGTCCTGTTCCAAATGGGCCCGGATAAGGCACCCGGGCCAGACGGACTAACAGCAAGATTACTGCAAACATACTGGCAAACCTTCAAAAGTGATATAACACAAGCAATTGCTATCGCATTTCAAAGGGGTCACCCACCAGAAGAGTGGCTAAAATGCCAAATAGTTCTGATTCCAAAGATTGATGTTCCGCAATCCCCAAAAGATTACAGACCAATTACAGTTGGAAATATCATCTATAGGCTACTCATGAAAATAATTGCTACGAGGTTACAGTCATACATGTCAAAGATAATCTCCAACAATCAAACAGCTTTTCTAAAGGGTCGAAATATCTCGGATAACACAATCCTCATAAAAAAAATCCTACACTTCTTCCAAGCACCAACATACAAAGACCAATCATTTTTACTAGAAGCCGATATCACGAAAGCATTCGACATGGTAAATTGGGCATTTGTTTCACAGTCCATGAAGGAGATCAACATGCCACAACCACTAGTTAATTTGATTGAGAATTGTATGAAGGACAGCAGGGTAACTATACTGGTAAACAATAGCAGGGATGGATATATAAAACCGACAAGGATACCCCCTATCGCCATATATATTTATTCTGGTTATGGAATTTTTGACAAAACAATTTCAGCAAGCAACAGAAAAAGGTCAAATAAAAGGAGTAAAGGTGGCAGCCACAGCTCCAAGCATCATGCATACTTTGTATACTGATGATCTTATGATCATGGGAGCAGCAACAACTGGTGAAATCAGGTGCATCAAAGGAATGCTAGAAGATTTCGGAGCATATGCGGGTTTGGTGATTAACCCAACTAAATCATCCACTTGGTTCAGTAATTTATGTGAAGACACGAGCAAAGAAACCATATTACAAGAATTCGGTGCAAGAGAGGCAGAGGAAAAAGAACAATACCTGGGCATAGTTATCACTCGAAACCAAAACACAAGGGATATGACACACAACCAACTAGTAGATAAGATTCAACAGAGACTAGCAGGGTGGAAATTAAACCTTCTATCCCACGCAGGCAGATTAGTGTTGATAAAATCAGTATTACTGTCACTCCCAGTTTACTACATGACGGTTGCAAAGTTACCAGCAAAGACCATTCGAATAATCACAGCCACTATTCGGAAATTTTTATGAGGCAAACTGAATAAAGACAGATACATGTCTTTCATAGCTTAGGAGAAGCTATGCATGCAAAAGGAAGAAGGGGGACTGGGAATAAGGGACATTAAAATTTTCAATGAAGCTTTGCTTTTGAAGGTGGTATGGCAGTTGGCAGAAGGAAGAGATAAGTTGTGGGTGACAGTAATGAGAGCTAAGTATTTCCCGCACACAGGGTTGTGGGGTCAAAGGAATACAACTGGAGCAAGTCACCTGTGGAAGGCAATCCAACCACTTAAATCTTTCTTCAAGGGAGAAATTTGTTGGGACATCGGAGATGGCACAAGAATTAGAGCTTTTAACCAACCATGGTATGACGAGTGGACACCAAGGCAGGTGCAAAACAACCAACAAAGGGACCTCAGAGTATCGGATCTCTTTGATACCATAATGGGTACATGGAAAGAGTCTGACATCAGGTCCTTTTTAGGTAATACAGCTCTCCTATCCATCCAGGCCACTACAAGAAAACTGAACCATCAGCCAATGATAAAAGATCGATTAATATGGGTGATAAGTGCAAAGGGCCAGTATAATACAAAAGAAGGATATCAAAAGAGGTGCAAACAATCACTGACAACCCACACATACGACGAACAAAAGCTAAGTGCATGGAGGACAATTTGGAAAAACAAGAAGTTGATTCCAAGAGTACAATTCTTCCTATGGAGGATAATACACAACAGTTTACCAACATTGTTCAATATGCACACAAGAATACGGGCAATTAACCCAAGATGTCCAGTATGTGGGTTGGAGAATGAGTATACAATGCATGTCCTTTTCTTCTGTGAGATAGCTAGAGCTGCATGGCACGCATCAGACCTTTCGCTACGTGTAGACCACCTGCCTTTGGAATTTGCAGCTACACTATTAGAAATGTCTAAGCATCTGAATGAAGAGCAAATGGTGACTTTTGGGAATACAGTGTGGTGCATCTGGAAGGCACAAAGTGAAAGGATTTTTGCCTCCAAAAAACCAACACCTATGTCAATTTTAAGACAAGTGAGAAGCATGGCAACTTGGCAAGATATCCAAAAGCAGCAACACCCGACAAATGGAGGTTACGCAATACAGGTACAACAAATTGACGCAGGTACAAGGGTGATATTGACAGATGCATCATGGGAAGCTTCACAGAAGGCAGGATGGGGATCAGTAGGGTATGACGAGAGAGGAAACCTACAGACGGCACGATATGGACCAATGAAAGCGACAGACCCGCTCCATGCAGAAGCACATGCTCTGTGGATCACATTACAACAAATCCAACAAGAAAGGCAAATGCAACATCAAAGTAAAATCACAATCTTCTCTGATTGCCAAGTTTTGGTCAATGCGGTTAACAGGAATTGTACAAGTGATTTACCATCATGGAGAGCCACATATACGATAGCACAATGCACTCAATCATACAATTTAATCAGGAATGAGGTAACAATTGCAAAGGCATAACGAAAGGCTCTCCAAGAACCACACAACCTTGCCAACTGGGCAAGACAATCCGGACAATCATTTCAGGGACTGACGAGTGAAATAAACACGGCCAATCGATGTATAGCAACAACAATCGACATGAATTTCTTCAGAATCATGTGAAAGTAGGGTAAAAACAGAGACAGGAGGCTCTCTGACAATCAGCTTAACATAAGCACCCAACAATACCTTGCTGTAGTTTAATTTTATTTACATCATAGTTTCAGTTTTTTACTTCTAGTTTTCTACTTTCTGGTATTTCTGTTCTATGATCAGCACCATGTTTTTAGCTGAATCTTTCTTTTCTAAGAACTTCTTGTACTAAACTGTTATATTAATTAATAGTCAGTATGCCTAAGGGCTTTCAACTCAAAAAAAGAAAATGTAAAATAAATAAAGTTTGGTAAAAAGCTCTGTGCCATAAAAAATGCGAGAGTAGGCATCGCTGGCTTATGAAATTCAATACCTCAGCGTGTTAGGCCGGATACAACTCACGGGACTTTGTGAGTTTTATAAGACCATTTTTCCAAATACTGTTCAGACATCAAATTTTCCATTCATGTATTGGATTTATTTTTCCATGGAAAACTTAATTATAAGTCAAGATGTTGGAAAAAGAAAAAAAGTAATTAGTCTGGACCAAAGTTTCCCACGGTTCCACGTTATTAATTTCATTCACAAAGCGTCATTAACTAAATAGATGAAAGAAAAATTAGGTGTATGTTTTAGAGTAGAACTAGGGTGTTCTTAAGTTTACTCAAATTTATGTGAACTTAATTCTAAAATTTATTGAATTGACTTTAAATGATGAATATGAACCGTTAAAATCTGTTTATCTTACGAGTGATACGTCTACATACAAAAAAAATTAAAATTTTCAATTAATTTTGTATAGAGTCAAGCGGTTAAAATTAGATAGTTTATACATTCATTTTAATGCATTCATTTTTTGAACTATTTTTTACTACTTGACTCTATATAAAATCAATTCGAAATTTTAAATTTTTTATATGTAGATGCATCACTCATAAGGTAGACGGGTTTCAACAATCCGAATTCGCCATTTAAAGTCAATCTGCTAGGTTCTAGAGTTGAGTTCACAGAGAGACTTGATGAACTTAAGAACACCCTAGTTCTAGCATGCAAGGGCGGACCCATATGGTCCCAGGGAGGGGAGGCAACACTCTTCCCTTGGATTTTGAGTTTTAGTGGAGATCAGAACGTCCTGATTGACTTTGCTCTCTCTTGGAAAAATTTTTGTTCCTCTCTGAATGTTTAATTTGAGAGAGAAGGATTGTTTTATAAATAATAATATATTTTTAGGTATTTAATTTTGACTGATCGATTTTGGAAGTAATATGTACATTTAGCATCTTTAAATAACAATGTGTACATATTCTATTAGATTATTTTCATCTAAAGGATGTTGTTTCAAATAGTATGCTGTTTTTCATAGATTTTAGACTTTATTCTTCAATATTAATAATGAACTTATAAGAAATGTTACTTATAAAATTGAAATCTCAACTAAGTTGTAGTTGTACACATTCTTTTAAATTAAGCTAAAGTTTAATTAAATACAAATATAGTTATAAAATATTTAAATGAATGTGCTTATACAAACGTGAGATTGGGGCTTCGCCATGTCATTGGGCCTCCAGGGGATAGGAACTTCCCATGTCGTTGGGCCTAGAGGCCCAACAGTTTATTTCTAAACAGAAGCCCTTATACCCCAAATTTCGGCTAAAGACATCTCTGATTGTTCATATACTAAACCAGTTACCCGTACTAGGCTATTTGCTCGTACAGCTTAGTTGTTTCATCGAAGGAGCCCAATTATTTTAGCAGTTACCTCAACCAGTTTCAGAAATCTATCTGATCTGATTTGAACTCGAATCCAATTATTTTAATTGTTTGAAAAATATCAAACTGATCTGAATCCGATCTGAAATCTGAATTTACCAAAACGCAGGCATCCCAAAATCCGCAACGTCGAACGTAGGAAATCGACCCGCCCCATACAATGGCTAGTTCTTTTTGAATTCACATCCCCTCAGGCTACTGAACTGAGTACGATTGAATCGGATGGCTCAAAATTGTTATTTTTAACTTGGCACGAATCTCAAAGTACAAATAATACTGCTCCTACGCCATCCTGAGCAAGCACCAGCTGAGAGTAAATCTGGACCGTCAGTTTCAATTGTTGAGTCAGGTACTTGGGAGGATACAGATCTGTTTTTTTTGCCATTTTCCATTAAGACAACTTTTTTTTTGGAAAATCTTCACAAAAATTGTGAAGTGGTGAGAGAAAATCGAACTCTCGACTTTTGAGTACAACAACTCTAAAACTTTTTTCTAATCAATCGTCCTATCTCTTTTTTCTCCGTTAAGACAATTTGTATATAATTTCTTTTTCTATTGTCCGATTACAAGAAATCAGCTTGTCCTTCAAGAGGTGGAGGATTCGGAGACGCTCAACATATCTCGACCCTTCTTTCCCGCCATTATCTACGCTGACTTCCGCATCAAAAGTCGTGCAATGCTACTATACTAATAGTGATAGGTATTTTTTTTCATAACTAGAAAAACTGTCGGTCTGACATAGGACCCCACTTCATTTAAATCGAAACGAGAAAACATTATCCTCCTTTAATGTAATGATAGCACTTATAACAAGGCAAGCAACCTCACATGCTGTAGCATGTGCTTCTGTCCAGTCTCTCTTGCTAGAAAACGGGAGATTGGTTGCGTCAATTCGTTGCCATTTAAACAGTTGCATCATTGCATGTGAATTAACAGTCTTGTGGGGTCTATGGAGGACTAAAGGTAGATCTAGCCTCCAGGAGTGTTCAGACGGTTCGGTTTGTTCGGTTTTCAACCGAACCAAAAAATTTCGATTTTAATGATTCGGTTTTTTTGGTTTAAATGGATTGGTTCAGTTTAGATTTTTCAAAACCGACAAAATTAAACCGATCAAATTATATTGGTTCTAGTATGATTTATATTTTTTTTGGTTCAATTATTGTTTCCTTTTTTTTATTTTAGTTTAAATATTTTAGAATATCTACATATTTTGTATGGAATTGAACAATTTGTGTATGAACATGTGTAACTTTTGTTAATAACGGTATCAATAGGTTTACTTCGGTTCGATTCTTAATCAGTTTATGACTTTAATTGGTTCGGTTTTATTTTTAAAAACAGAAAAAAAAATGGTTTTATTATTTTAGTTCGGTTTCAATAATTGTTTGAACACCCTCTAGGTAGATCTCTAAAAAGAGGCTGGTGGGGTCACGAAATATTTCTTGGCACCGAGCAATGCTTTTCAATTTTTAATAAAGCCCAAAAGTTAAATTAGTATATTTGTAACTCAAAAAAAAAAAAAATTCTAATAAATAAAACAGTAGAATCTGAATTCTGATGTATGTTCTGTTCCGTTTTTTTACTAGTTCTAAGAGCGAAATGAGGTAGAAATAATTTAATAATGAAATAATAAGAGGTGAAGAGAATTCTAAACTTCCTTTTTGCTTCAGTTGTTCATCACTTGGATACAGCATTTGCATGCATTCATCTGATTTTTGCCTGTTTTATTTTATTGTATCTTTAAATTCTGTTAAACCTTCACAAAAATTATGTCACGATTATACACGATTTAAAATCCTAATCAATCATAGTTTCACTCGTAATTGGTACTAGACAAATGAATTATTCGGGTTTGGTTTAGCAAGATCAAAAATTTGTGATTCAGGAATGATTCGGAATTATTCAGATCAGAGATCTCTGTCCTGCAAGAGCGCAAAAAAAATATTCTAGGAAAAATTCACAAACAATTCAGAAAATTCTGAAAAAAATTTGTAAAATTCACGAATTATTCGGATTTAATTAGGTCAAAGTTCGGTCGACTGAATAATTTAGCGTCCAGTTTGGGATCACCAAAAAATTGAATTATTCAGATTTAATTCTCAAATCTTGTGACTATGATACTAGCTTGATTCATATTTCAACATAAAGATTTACATAACATTATCTCGATTTATCCATAATTTGCGTGGATCCGTTAATTTACACCTAATACAGTTAACCGCATGGCGAAATTTGCGGTGTATATGCTCACCCCCCTTTTCTCTGCCTATAAATACACACCTTCTAAACCCCATTTCAATTGAAGTAAAATCAAATTCATCACCTTTCTCTCTTCAATTAGTCACAACAATGGCTTCTCGTCTCCTTGCCTTTGCTGCCTCTCTTGCTTTGCTCTCTCTCTTTATCCCTTCTGCTCTCTCAGGTACCACCAGTGACAATATTACTTCATTTAAGAAAATTAGAATTCTATCATTCGAAAAAACCACAAAATTGATTTTTTTCTGATGCAAACCACCTGTGCAGGTAACAGTAACACCATTAAATTCCATGTGGAGAAAGGCTCGAACAACATATACTTTGCGGTTAATATCTTTTACAGTGGCCAGATTAAAGCCGTCCAATTGAAGGAGACGAACTCGCCTTATCCCGGTGCCAATGGATGGGAAACAATGACCCATTCCTGGGCTAACATTTGGAGGTTGGACCCGAACCACCCGACCTTGCCGCCTTTCTCGATCATGATTACCGATAGCAAGAACAACAGGTTTGTTGCCAAGAATGTCATTCCGCCGAACTGGAAAAACAACGCCGTCTACACCGCAAACCTTGTTAGAGCCTAAGTCATGAAGAGTTGGTGTATGTTTTTTTTTTTTATTTATTTAGTATGTGTGTGTAGCATCTGTTTATGATTGAAAACAATCTTATGGATCACATTACAAATTATAAGTACTGATCCATTATAATTGTTTGAATTTTAGTTATGGAGGTGTTTGTCATGGGAATCATACATGGGGGATGCGTTAGATGCAACCTTATAAGTGTTATATATTTGATTGTCCATGAAATAATTTTAAAAACTATATATTGAGAAATGAGAGTTCAGATCGATGTAGAACAGTGTAGAAAAGTAAGATACAGTCATAATTAAACTGTGTCTTCCTAGTTTCTTCATTGTGTTGTGTTGAATAATGTGTTTTTTGTTTCCATTTTTGGTTTCCTTTATTCGAATATATACTGCCATAAAAAATTTCATCCTACTTATTACATGCACGTATTCTGTTTCATTAATTATGTTATAATTTACTTGGCAATTAAACATTATATAATTTTAAAATCATTTTAAGGGAAAGGAATGGAGAGAAAGCTTTTATATGCGAGAGCCATTCGCTTAATTTGATATTTAATTAAGCACCGTTTTGATATCTGGCAATTGTATTAATTGGTTTCATATTAATTTATTATCTGCGTGTGTGTGTGTGTGTGTAGGTGGGTGGGGGTGGAGGGCGCACCGTCCTCACTCTCTGGCAACAGGTGCAAAAAACAATTTATAAATTTATAAAACCATGTATAACATTTGGAGGGAATTCATATCACTTGAGGTAACTCAAATTTTTTAGTTTAAAACCGAACCTGCTGACCTACTTTGACATGAATATTAAAGGGATCTCGTATATTTTATTTGGGACCAGAATGATGTGAATTCTGATTGAACGGTTCGGATCTAATCTCAAAATTTTAGCTAAGCGGATAGAATAGGGGCCAATATTATTTATTCTTTGAGATTCGTGCAGAACGTATTTTTGATGCAAATCTTTTGAAACAACCTCAAAAGTTCAGTTCTCTCAGAGGAGACAATTTTTTTGGAAACAACCTCAATGTAAAATTTTGCTATATATAGGATATGTGCAATAGGTGAAAGGAATAATTATTTAATTATATTATCATCGTTTACAGGGTCTAAGTTCTAGCATCCATTAATTAAGCTCAAAGAATATTTCATTTGAGGTGTGAATGGTTTTGCAAAAAGCAACGGAAAGGACGTAAATTGAGTACAGTCGGTGTCCTCTGTCAGGGCCATTTCTACACAAGCAGTTCATAATTGATATTAAAAGGATAGAAAAAGGGGAATACATTATTCAATCTCTACAGTTGGTGTTTAAAGTAACCAACCTAATAATGACTCCATGTGAGGAATAGATTTAAGGGAGGTGTAAGATCGACATGCCATGTGAAGGTGGACACTTGTTCTAAGACTTGACAGGTCAGTAGATATGACTCATATTTAGGAAAGTGTCATCGTATCTAATTATTAGTATCATTATTTTTATTTATTTTTTAGAAATAGTCTTCCTCTACTATACAGTTTATAATCAATAAAAGATTTTAATACAAAAAGAGATGAAGAAAAATACAACCACGCATACAATCAAAATCTCTATAAATAGCAAAGTAAATCCTTGAAAGAAAGGTACACACAACATAATGTGGTTGCAGGGACCTAATTAATTCACCACATAATGTGGTCATAACTCATAAAGACCTATTGAATATCTGACCCGCCACATATTGTGGTTATAAAGACCTATTGTATATTCACAACTCTATGAAATCTTTCAAAGAAAAGAAATTAATTTTTTTTATAAACCATAAATAATTAAAATGAATTTTACAATAACAACATGATTGCTTTTTTTTTTTTAAAGTACCGAACGGACCGTTCAGTCTCACAGCTGCCTTTTTTTTAGACCGAACAGACCGTTCGATCTCAACTTTTCTTTTTTTTACGTTTTTTTCAATTCCTTTTCGATTATTTACTATTGCTGTCACAGAAGATCCGCCAGTGTTCTTCAAACTGGACGGACCATCCGGTCTCTATTCTTTTTCTCCATACCGAACGGTTAGTTCGGTCTCTATCTTCTTCTTTTTTTCCGTAACCTTTTGTCTTGTCCACGTTATCACATGACAAAGACACAAATATATGGAACAAATTAGTAGTTTTTGTTGTGTTGTGAAATTTACAAATAACATAATTACATAACACATTGAATGTTTTAAATATTCTAAAAGAATAAATTTTTTTTATGGGTCATAATTGCTCTGACTCAACCACTAAATTAAGAAGTTTAAAATTCAGTACCAGAGTAGCATATTCAAGCATCAAGTGCCATATCGTTTCCTCTTCTACACTAAATAACTGGTATTTTTCTGCTGAGCCAGGTGGTGCCGTGTTCAAAGACTAGGGAGCAAATGAATGCTAACATATATATGTTTTCTTAGCTCATTAAGACTCGTTAAATCAGTAACAGGAAATGTGCAGGTTGGTGTTTCTGAAATTTCGTGTCCATAATAAACATTTATTATCACTTGAGACATTATCTGAAAAAAAAATTCACAATCAATCGTCGATATCATTTTCAATTTTACAACCTAAAATATGACTGTAATTGAAAAAATAAACGAGCCTTGAATATGCCACTCCGGTACGTAATTTTAAACTTATTGATTTAGTGGTTGAGTCAGTACCATTTGTTAGTCAGAGCAATTATGACCCATAAAAAAATATTTTATTCCTTTAGAATATTTAAAATATTCAATGTGTTATGTAATTATGTTATTTGTAAATTTCACAATACAACAAAAACCACTAATTTGTTTCATATATTTGTGTCTTTGTCATGTGATAACGCGGACAAGACAAAAGGTTACGGAAATTTAAAAAAAAAAAAAAAGATAGAGATCGAACCAACCGTTCGATCTGGAGAAAAGAAAATAGAGACCGAACGGTCCGTCCGGTCTGGAGAACAATGGCGGATCTTCTGCGGCAGCAATAGTGAATAATCGAAAAAGAATTGAAAAAAACGAAAAAAAAAGTTGAGACCGAACGGTCCGTTCAGTCTGGAAAAAAGGCAGCTGTGAGACCGAATGGTCCGCTCAGTACTTATGGTTTTTTTTTTTTTAAATGGCAATCATATTGTTATCGTAAAATTCGTTTAATTATATATGGTTTATAAAAAAAAATCAAAAGATTCACATAGCATGAATTGCCAGCTGCTCTTCATTTTTCAAAAAATGGCAATCATATTGTTATCGTAAAATTCGTTTAATTATTTATGGTTTATAAAAAAAATTCAAAAGATTCACATAGCATGAATTGCCAGCTGCTCTTCATTTTTATGTACTCTAGCTATCCTACCGCACATCCACGTACAAATGTAATCAGATGTAGTATTAGGGTCGTATGATTCCACATATATATCAACAAGTACCTTTATATTCTGAAGCAAATAATCTAAATTTCATATATTTTAGTAAAGTAAAACTTTGTAGCCTTCTCTCTTTTGAACATGTTTGGGAGTGACCGAGTGAGACAAAGTGAATGAAGAAATAAATATATAACTCGTATTATTTTGCGAGGGTGGTGATGAGAATTATCTCTTTATTTTTATTCTATCATGGAATCAAGCACCATTGTAAAGTTTTTAATTAAGATTTACTGTTAGTTCCCCAAAAAAAAAAAACAAACAAACAAAAAACAGAGAAGAAAGAATGATACTTTTAGACTAATTTATAAATATATGTTGATTTGTTTCTAATAATGTTTCACATGGCTTAGATTCGTAAGATAACTAATGTTGATTGTTGAGGTAGTTCTTTTCCATTATAAAATTGTTTTATGTCATGAAAGTAAGATATTTTTGTTAGCATCTTTTGAGAATTCAAAAGTTTTCAAACCATTTTCAGAATAGACACTGAATTTTGAAAATAAAACACTTTTAGAGTGATTTCCATTATTTAACATACTTTATAATTGAAGAACAAACTTTTTATAATTGCATGTTATGATTTTCAGTTCTTATTATCCTGTTAATTAGTGATCTAATATCCTTAAAACCATTTCTTATTAAATAAATTTTCCACCGCAAAATGCAACTTGTAAAAGATTCTTCCTTCTGGTATGGATGTAGATATGCAACCAACCAATGGTATAGAGATGGTGATATTTTTTTAAAAAGAGCTGGAGTTCCGTATTTATTTAGAATAAAAATAAAAATGAACGTGGTCTAATGACACTTTCAACAAATCAAATTTAATGATCTTAGAACTAACCACCACATGCCTCTATCTACCCCACACTTTGCACTATAGTGCGAAACACCCGGTGGAACTGCAACTACCTTAACAAACGTCAACTAAGAACATATTCTTAATTTCTTTTCTTCCTTTATTTATTATTATTATTTTATTTTATTTTGAATTGAGATCCTGTGTTACTTGTTAGGACCGGTAAATTAAAAAAAACTCGTAGTTCGTGACTCGACCGAGATCAGCTCGACAAGGGCAGATCCAATTAGTTCAAAGGGGTCAACTGCTCCTCCCTAGATTTTGAAATTCTATACAAATTTATAGGTTCGGATCGACTTTGTCCTCCTCTGAAATTTAATTTGCTCTCCTCTGAACTTTTGGTCTATAATTAATGTTAAATTTAGGGTTAACATTATGATAAATTTCTTGAATTCTAATTGGTAATTAGGATTAAAACATTATTTTTAATCTAGTATCTGATTAGCTAATGGGTTTGAATCTGATTCGTTATTTTCTTGTCCCTTCCTGACGAAAATCCTGAATCCGCCCCTGCAGCTCAGCTCACCGTTAGCGAATTCAAATTTGATCCGGCACGGCTCATGCAAGCTCCGACCATTTATCAGCTCGTTGCAAGAATAAGATGAAACTATTTTTCAACTCTTTCACTATCCCTCTTCGCAAAAAGAAAAAATTCCGATTTATAATCTATACCTAGTTCATAACACCAAATCGACGATAATCTTTAATCTATACACGGCTCTCATAATACAAACCAACTATTAATAAGGACTTGGTATGGAATTGGATCGACAAAAATTAAGCTCAACTCGGCTCAGCTCATTCTAGCATGAGCCTAGTTCACGCTTTGTCTAACTTGGCTCAGCTCGTAGACAACTCATTACTTAAACCAATGATTTGTATTAATCGTACGCTGGACTACAACAACGTAACCGATTGCCGTTCAAATACTGTTAATACTTAATATTCTGATTGTGAGGTTTAATTATTATAGTGGTTAATGAAATGAATGGTGCTCAATCCAATATGTTACAAAGAGCAATTGCTTTGATGTGTGATTTAAGTTAGTGATGCATTCTAGTTATATTGTGGCGCCTGTGACTCAGACCAGCAAAGCTAATTTAAGAATAATGCCACACAAAACATATCAGAAATAAACACCAATTATTGTTAGGATATGGCGATCGCTATCTAGGTGCACAAGTTAACACATCGCATTGTGTGTGTCAACATCAACACACATATAGGACCACACAAAATTGATTGCACAATATATCACAGTGGATATGGCACAAGCATCAATCACTACATTGCTACAAAATAACAAATTGCTGAATTCTCAATTAATTGAGTTCTCAATCAAGTAGATTTTAGAACAGGAAAGCCCGATTAAATTAGAGACATGGGTACTTTTATTATAGACAACAAGATCATAACAGTGCAGCCACAAAATAACAATAGAAATAATTAGAGACGTGGGTACTTTTATTCTTGAGTTCATCAAACTTATTTGTGAACTCAACTCTAAAATATATTGAATTGGATTCAAATAATAAATTCAAACCGTTGAAATCTATCTACCATATAAGTAATGTGTTTGCATGAAAAAAATTTAATATTTTGAATTAATTTAGTATAAAGTCAAGCAGTCAAAATTAGAAGGTTTATAAATTAATTTTAAAAAATGCATTTATTTTTGAACTTTTTTTTGCCACTTGATTCTATACAAAATTAGTTTGAAAATTCAAGTTTTTTGCATGTGAACACATTACTCGTAAGGTAGATGGATTTCAAAATTTTGGTTTCATCATTTGAAGTTAATCTGATAGGTTTCAGAGTTGAATTCACAAAAGAACTTGATGAACTTAAGAACGCCCTAGTTCTACTCATAATATATCTATGATATGTTTGGATTGGTAGAGAATTACTGCTATTCAAAAAGCAGAGCTATTCCCGATCCAAGCAATACAAACAACTAATTGACTATTCCGAAATAGCTGAGAACGGCACGCTACTCCATTGTCTGTTATTCCTTGTAAAAGATGGAATAGCGATAATTCTCCTGTGTGAAGAAAGAGAGAATATATTTTTTTCTCGAATTTCCGCCAACACAACTATGATCTGAAAAAGTTGACGTCACTTTTATCATCTTCACATCGTGATAATTCATTTGAGACTCTGATTGCCTGTCTTTTCTTTTCCACAACACCACATTAATATTAACCCTTCTCGATTACATCTATTTATTAATTCAAATTTACTAATATGAATAGCAACACATAATATTATTTTTACATTAATTTAAAAATCACTATTTTCTCTCTATTCTTATTCTCACGTACTTATCACGATTCCACTATTTTTATATTAATCCTTGCTATATTTCCAGGTTTGAAAATATCCGAAAATTGTGTTATTCAAAATAAACGAAAAAAAAATTAATAATTAGAAAGAACAATGATACGCCTAAAATTATGATACCATCAAACTCGTCAAACAGATATCATCAGCATTAGACACAGAACTATAATATAATCACTATTACCATATGTAACATTGATTTAGTCTACCATTTTACTGTACAATCAATAATTACATGCACCTAAACGACTAGAGGCCAAAACTCAAAAAGAGTGACGAGTCTTTTCTTGTCAAAAGGATCGTGTAGGTCACGGAAACAGAGGGTAGAGCAGTTCAATAAATAGTTATGCTATAATTTTTTCAGACCTCAAAAATAAAAAAATTATAACGTTATTAATTTTTTTTTTTATAATGATTTTAAAAAGTCATGGCAGTGTGGCACCCCTCGTAATATCATTCAGTGCGTAAAAATTGCCATAGATTTTGCAACAAGCTGAGTTGAAGACTCCGAATCTGAGGCGCGGTGGCAAGTGTGATTACTTAATAGCCATGATTAATTAGCTGCTCGGTCCGAGGAAGACGTCGGATAGGACCAGAACATTAAATTAAATCTACACTCGAGCCTTGTTAATTAAACATGTATTTAGAATGAAATTCAGTCATCTTACTTGTCATGATTTTATTATATTCTCAATATTATTATGTACATTTTTCAAAATTGAATTGAACAAAAATTGTTAATTCTAATTTATAAAATAAGTTATTGACATCTCAATACTCTGCTGAATATATTTCTTTTTCGTTTATTTGAAAATTTTAAATGATTTAGAATCGGACCAGGCCAAACTGAGTCCGGTCGAAAATATAATAAATCGAATCGAACCTCAATTTTAGACCCCTAATATTTGAGAGGATAGACCTAAAACTTAACACAAACCACCTTTTTTTTCTGTATAAGTCAGTACAAGTACAGCGCTTATTTTTTAATAACATCTAGTTTTCGTTTTCTTTAAATTATTAAAAGAATTACTGTTCTTAAATAAATTATTGTTTACGACTTGTCAAGTTGTCACATTTGGTGTCTCGTCGGTGCTGATGAAGAGATTTTACGTATTTGAAGGGGTCCAGGGAAAAAGTGCCTCTGCTAGTTGCTACGGGCCCACAGATTGTCATTTATTGAAGAACTTTTTATTTTAGAAATTCAAATAAAATATATTGGGAACATGAAAGAGTATTTTGGTTTTTTAATTTTATAGAAAAAAAAAGCTGAATCATTAATTTTGTGGTTAATGTACACTCCTGAATAGATCTCTAAAGGAATCGTATTATTGATTCGGTTTCTTGATTAATCCGAATCATGGTATTTTCTTTTATCATGGGATTATGTGGGATGGGATTTACGAGCTCGAGAATTCACTATTTAATTTGCAGGAACTCATAGTCATAAGTATACACACGGTTAATTATGAATATGCTGGAATGAGTGCATGGTTGTACTATAAAATTAGTTGCAGAAAAAATCTTGATTTATTTTAAAATTATGTATTTCTATTAATATTTCTCCCATATTTAAAATTATAAAAAGTTTGTAAAAAAAAAAAAAATTATTTCTAGATTTGGACTTTTTGGCAAGTTGGTTATTCCAATGAAAAATTAACAAGAACAAATCTCTCAGTATATACACTATCACATTTGAATATGAAGCAAATAATGACATACGAGAGAGTGCAACTTAAAAACCAACATGTAGAGAAAGAGAGAGATTTTGAAAAACAAATTGCACTGGCCAAATATTTGCAAGGAATTATAATTTTATTAGTCATGTTTGGTTGTACAATAAAGTTAATGAAGACTAAATTGCTTACTCCATCTCACTCTACATATTTTACATCTCATTTGATAGTTTGGTTCATGGTTTAAATTAATTTACCTAGAAGAGTAAGGTGTTGGGCTATTGGATAATGAACCTCTGTCTATGACAGTGGGCCCTACAAGTAAATTAAGTATGGAATAAGTTAATTCATCTGTAGAGGTGTAGTAACTTAATCCGAATTAACTCATTTTTTATTCCACCTTACTTCTCATTTGATTACTTAAGTATGAATTAAGGAGTTTACTCCACAACTAAGTATGGCCATTTGGCCCAATCTCATCTGATTTCAGTTGGAATTCTATGAAATCAAAAAAGTTAAAACACTCTTTCATGTTTCCAATTATTATTTATTAAATTTCTAAAAATAGAAAAAGTCTGCAAGGGAGATGTCCCAGCATTGAATGCTCTCTGTTCTAACTAGAACCAGAAGAGTGATAAGGTGGCAAGTGCTTCCAAGGCCCCGCATTGTGCAATATATGTTTGCAATTTTTGGCGCTTTTCAAATATATTACTGCACCGATCCTTAATTTGATCAACGAAATCCGGGATGCATCTTGTCCTGATGCATTATTTGATTTTCTCTTATTTTATATAGTTATTTTACATCTTGTCCTGATGCATTATTTGATTTTCTCTTATTTTATATAGTTATTTTACTGCTGTTTTAATCTTAAAATATTTCGTCCGTGGCAACTCTATCTTGTTAATTTATAATAAAAACAATGCAAGCATGTCATCAAAACATCAACTATATAGAAAAATTATTATTCAAATTTAAATCACAGAGTAGATTATTTTCATATTTTTGTCCTGGGTACATGTCTTTTTCTTCTCAAAATAAATATACATCAGTATATATCTACCTATAGAAATTTCAATTTTCAAGTGATATATATTTAGTCCTTTCACATTAGATTTCAATTTTCAAGTAATTTGCATTAGAGATAGGGGTGTCATGAATGACATTCTTTTATCTATTTACCTGATCCATATCGTATTTGATAATATGAGTAAGGGTAGTTAGCCATTATCGTATAAGACAATTTTTAAAAATAAAATTATATATAGATAAATATATATTTTGTATAAAAATAATACATGATACAATAAAGTTTTGTATTTTATTAAATTTTCATAATATAAATTAGTTATAATTATTATTTTTTTTGTTTTAAAAAGTATTTGATTGAAAACACAAATTAAGGTGCCAATAGCATTTTTTTATCCATTTATCCGATCCGAACCGTATTGAAAAAGTCGAATAAAGATAAAGAATCGTTTCCGTTATTGTTATTAAAGTATTGATATTAAAGTTGCACATAGTGTTATCATAATATTGAATAAATTCAATTTGGCGGTGCTATTTTAGAACGTGATTTAGGTTATTGAGAGCTGAAAATTTTGTTTGTCTTTTATTACCAACTTGTCTCTCGACCTTTCTCTGTTACGTGTTTGAGCAAGGGATGTCTAACGTGATAGGGAATGACTTTATGAAAATATGTTACAGTGAAATATATATCGTTCTTTAAATGAAAACAATTTCATAAATATTGCTTAAAATGCAAAAGTAGAAGTACACCAGTCAATCTTTATTAGAAGATGCATTCAAGAGAACCGGCTTTTTTTTTTTTTGGTCTTCCTGAGATTCGTTGTTTATCTCATTGTAATATTTATTATGTAACTTTCTTTATTTGATATATTGTGCATTGTTTGGTGCATAAATAAGAAAGAGAGAATTTAAAAACAAATTAGATATAAATAAACAATTTTTTTTCTCAACTCTCAGTAATAAAAAATGATTTTCTCAAGACAACACTGTCCAATTTTTCTGAATTTCTTTTACAAACAATAATTAGAAAAATGAAATCTAGAGAATCAACATGATATTTTTCTTTTACAAAAACCATAAGAAACATAAGAGGCTAATCGGTACCTCCTATTTATTTTCAAGAGGTACCGAATATACTCTTCAGTATCATAGAAAATCACATAGTTAATGGAGAAAAAGTTGTGGCATGGGGTGGTACCGAATAGATTATCCGGTACCTTTGAAAATAAATGAATGGCACAGAATAATCTATTCAGTACTTATAATTTTTGTAAAAATAAAAATAAAATCATGTTGGTTCTTTAACTTTCCTTTTTTTTTAATAAGGTCTGTAAAAAAAATTCTAGACGTCTTCATTGTCATTCTAAAAATATTACAATTGTCTTGAATACTCAGATGTTCAGCCTAGCTATAAACAAGTCAAAACCTAAGCTTTAATCCATCAGATCCTGACAAGTACCATTTCTGCAACATGCATTAATTGAGAGTTGCTGCACCAATAAAATTTTTGTACAATGAAACAACGAAAGAATTGGTTTTTCACTTTTGAATCTACCGTTGTAAAATTTGGATAAAAAATCAGCTCAGCTCTGCTCCGTGAATGAAAGAACTGCTTGTAATTAAAGAGGTGGCCAGGTGGGTGGGTGAGTTGGAGACATTCATCAAATCTCCCTCCCTCTTCCCTTGTTCCCGGTTCCCGCCATTATTTACGCCAATCTCTCGCATTAAAAGTCGTGCAATGCTACTGGACCTATTACCTGTTCACACCCATAACTAGAAAAACTGTCGCAATCTGATATCCAACCCCACTTTCTTTTGAAAACGAAACGAGAAAACATTATCCTTCTTTAATGTAATGATACACTTGTAACAGAGCAACCTCACATGCTGGTCCAGTACCAGTAGTAGCATGTGACTCCTGTCCCAACTTCTCTTACTAAAAAACGTGGATTAGTTACATAGAGATGGTTGCCATTTAATCGGCTGCATGTGCAATAACAGTCTTGTGGGGTCTCTATAGCTTGATTTCTTAGGAAAGAGGGCCCCACTACTTTGACTTAAAAAGGAGCTTGGTGGGGTCATCAAATACTTTGTAATGTACATATATATATTATTGCGTATTTGGGTTTTTCTGTCTGTGTTAATCTGTACCGGGCATGCTACTGCTACCCAGATAGAAAGAACAAATTAATTTTACCAGTATTAACTGGCTAATTATGCCTGGTTCAAGAGATATATAGTTGGTGGTTGCCTGGTTGGGTTTATGCTGACAGTGTGACAAATAATGAATGATTTGGGTGTCGAGTAGAGAGCATTTGGTAGAAGAGACAACAATTACAAATATATGGTCACTATAAATGATTTTCTTGATAGTTATATACTCTTGCAAACTGACAACCATGTTAATAAAACTTGTTTTGCTAGCTTTATTTGGAATCAGTCTAAACTTTGTTGGTTTTAAATTATTATTTGTCTTCAAACTCGCCCCCTCTAGATGATAAAGGGCTTGTCTGAACATGTTACAATAATAAAGAAACAGAGAGAGGGAGAAAACGTCGTAGAAGAATGGGCAAAGGTAAGAATCTTGGGCTGTGAAATATAGTTTTGGATTTCCAGGTGATTTTTAAAAGGAGGCATGGTGTCATGTTATGTATACGAGGTGTGTGTGAGGTTCCAAAGAATCACTGACCTGCAATTTCAAATCAATCTATTCATATCTTTTCATGCACGAATCTCAAAAACTAATAATTTTTATGGGCAAATCTTAACACAAATAAATGGGTGGATTTCGAATTGCAGGATCAAAAAGATTTATTTATTTCCGATGTGTGAAGTGCTCAGGAATTGTTATATATAGGAGACATCGATGGATGGCAAATTTCTCCTGCCATGCATATAAACTGTATTTCATATTCTCTTCTTAAATATATATATATATATGAGGAGGAATCAATTTACAATTTTTTTGAGTTACAACAAGCATTATTTACATTTTCAAAATCCAATTCGTTGATCCAAACCGTTAAATGTGATCTCTACAATAAAATGTGCTTGGAGACCAAATTTTATATTTTTTGAAATTTTTTTACTATTTATTAAGGTGGGTACAAAAACTAGTCAAATTTATATCATTGAATTTTGTACCCATCTTAATAAATAGTAAAAAAATTTCAAAAAATATAAAATTTGGTCTCCAAGCACATTTTATTGTAGAGATCACATTTAACGGTTTGGATCGACGAATTGGACTTTGAAAATGTAAATAATGCTTGTTGTAACTTGTTGTAACTCAAAAAAAGTTGTAACTTGATCCCTCCTCTACATATATATTAGTTATACTACTAGTTCATGAAATTCTCCTTCAACAAAAGAATGTTACAACATATATATACCCCAAACACAAATAATGAAATAAACAACCTCTCTAATTGCATTATCAAAGACAAGATTAATACTTGTTGTTTATTTACTGTAAAGCTTCTAATGAGTGATCATATCAATATTTTTATTATAATGTACTATAATCAATTATTTATATGACTATCATGGCGAATTTTAATTTGGATTAAAGACTGATATGATCACACCCACTTGTTACTGTGTCAAATTTCGATAGGATTTGGATCGGATATATTAATTATATAACCGCGCGTTCATAATATATCGGGTATATTTAAAACTAATCTTTGATAGACTAATACAAAAGTCTCGGTGTGAGAGATTGCATCCGATTTGAAAATTCAAATGAAAGATTTCGTCCTATCTTTATTTTCAAATAATTATTCAGTTGTATTTTTGAAACAATATTGTAACTATCAAAGTTGAGTTAAAATCAGCTCCACAGAATACTTGATCAAAACCGAATCAAAATTAAATAATTTATTAACAGTAGCATCTGTATATGTAGTTCCCAAATCGGTTAGTGTTATCATGAAAATGTGAAAAATATTAAAACTGCATTGTGACTCTAATTCTCAAAATCAAACAAAAAAAGTAGCTAACCCAGAAGAAATTTTGATTAATATCCGAAATTCATATCAAATTTGGGAGAATACATGCGTTTTCAACAAAATTCTAAAAATAACCAATCCACCAAATAATTTGCCGAAAATTCAGTGAATTTCCGGCAAATTATTTGACGGATTTGGAATCCCTATTTCCGTTGAATAATTCAATGGAAATAGCATTTTCTGATTTTTTTTTTAATTAAATAGAAGATGTTATGACTTTTTAATTTTTTTATTAAAATATTAGAAATATTTTTATATTTCTTAAAAAATAAATAGATTACTGTATGAAATTAAATTTACTAAAAAGCCTGTCACAGATAACCCGGGATGATCATCGCATGCACTGAACCTGCGACAAATTTACAGAAGTACATCGCATGAATTTATTATAAAAAGTTATGCTGGAATTTTCAATCCTGCGATGAATTTACTTTAAATCTTTTTTTTTTTTGTATACCTCTGTAAATTGCTTCCGCAGCTTAGAAATACAATTAATTAAAATCTGATCGGATTCCTGGGTCGGTAGAGTTGGTAACTTGGTATCAAAATGGTATCAAGTGACGTAAGACCGACGAGATCAGATTCAAGATACAAATGATACATGTATAAACTATTGACAAGCCTTTCCAATACTGTCAAGCCTCTGTTTGCTGGAACTCGTATCCTCTGCGTTAACTCAAAAAAGAATCTTTTGAGTTAATGTATCTGGACCGTCCAATTAGCTTTAAAATTTGTGTGAATTAAATCTGCACTACTATTAAAAACATCTGAATAGACTCCATTTACAATCAAACGGCCGAGATGTATCAACTCAAAAGATACTCTTAATTTTGAATTTGCTGGATACTATCACACTTTTCGCATGAGATAATAAATATCCTGAAATTAATGCTTTCTTACCTCCTAGATTTGAGAAAAAATATATACAGCGGTTAGTTCCGGAATAAGACAAAATTAACAAAGAGAAATCCGAGAAATGTTCCTTCCGAATTGCTTGATGATCAGGAAATGATAACTGCAATTAATGTTTTGAGCAATTAAATAGTCGATAATAAATGTGTTTTTTATTTATGAGGAGAAATGGCCCGGTATTCAATTAGTTTATTACTAGATTGCTCGAATTCTTTGCTCGATTTAGCAATTTAAAAAAAAAATTAATTTAACGACATTGTAGAAATTAACAATATGGATATTCAATTCATGAGAAATAAATAAGTAAAAATTTACAAAAAAAAAAAAGAAAAACTATGGAGGTTGAATAGATAAATCACTTTATTCGTTATAAATATATATTTTATCAATCGCACTAACAATTGTTAGTACGCATTACAACTATTAACTTTTAAAAAAAATAGACAAATCACCAACTAGGGGCAGACCTATCACGTCTCATTAATTAAACCTTCCATTCAGTTGCATTTCATACTGATTTTCTTTTACATATAACTTACGTTAATAAAATTGTTCAAATATATAAGAAAACTTGTACTTGTGTTCCGAACATATGTAGAGCAAAATTAGAGTGTGATATGCTCATCAGTCACTAAGAGAGGTTGGTGAGTATTCCTTTAAAAAACTATTATATTGATTTTGAACTACAAATCCAAACAAATTCATATACTTCGTGAGTGATGCATGTACATGCAAAAATTTTAAAGTTTTAAATTTATTTAACACATGGTCAAGCGGTCAAAACAATGAACATTTATAAGTTATTTTTTTTAATCGTTTTATGTATTAATTTTTCATCATTTGTTTTACCTCTTAACCATGTACTAAATGAATTTGAAACTTTAAAATTTTTATATATACATGCATTACTCATAAAGTACTTGAATTTCAACAGTTTCACTTCGTAGTTTGAAGTCAATCTGATTATGTTTTAGAAGTGTGCTCACCAATTCCTCTTAATAAGCACATCACACCTAGAGAAAAAAAAAATATATCATGTAAATGTTTGTATTCAGACAACTGTAACTTATCACTTGCAAATTAAAATATTTGATGCTTGGTAAATGGACATATGTGTAAATATATTTCTTATAACCGCATACATTTAGAAAATAACTATAAAGCTCCCAAACACTTAAAAACAAAAATACTACTGCTATTCATTTAAAAATGTGAAATAAAATAGATTCTTTGGCATTGGGATCATTAACTGTGTACCTACCATCCAATCTTTTTTCTTTTAGTTTGGTAATTTGGAACTTGTAAATCATTTAAAATTAAAAAGTTTGTGTGAACAGTTGGATGCAAATCACTTTCTAATTCGTACATTATATCTGAATTAATTATCTGTAAATTTTATAATTTGAAAATTTATACCTTTTTTCTCCCCTTTCTTTTTTGTCCCTTTTCACTTTATGATATAATAAAAAAAATGGATTAATAATCACTGCCAACTAATATACTTAGCTTTCATATATTCGGTGAATTGAGCTTGTGTATCTTTATTCCCTCCTAATACCCAAACAGATCAATTATTTCTCACTTCCCATGTGACCCCCAACAGCCCATGTCGTTGATTTATATCCTCCTTTGCTACCTATAAATACAGCACATCAATTCTCAGACCCCCAAATCAGAACCAAATCACCACTTTTGCTACTTCTCACACAATAATGGCTTCTTCTCTCTTTACCTTGGCTGCCTCTCTTGCCTTGCTCTCGCTTGTCACCCTTTCTACTTGCCTTGATCCTACTGCCATCAATTATAACACCTCTGCGGTTGGAGTGAACTGGAACATGGGAAGTGCCACGTGGTACGGTGCCCCAACCGGCGCCGGCGCAGACGACAACGGTATATTTTAACCCACATTGTCTTATAACTGCAATTGTTGTTTACCAAGTTCCTCTGAGTTCATTGGTTTTAGCTCAATCAATACCAAGATCCAAAGTTTCACTGAGAAGATCTGGGTTGGCCATTAATTAGTAAATGTTTCTTAAGATAGAATGGGTGCATGCATAGATTATTAGATTCATTTTAATTAATTTTTTTTTATTGAAGCAAATCATGGTTTAATTTTGCAACTAATATTTTTTGCTTGCAAAGGTGGTGGATGTGGGTTCAAAAATGTAAACTTGCCTCCTTTCAATTCCATGACATCATGTGGGAACCACAATTTGTTCAAGGGAGGAAAAGGATGCGGTTCTTGCTATTTGGTAATTATCCAATCTTTAATTTCTCTCTTTTCCTCTGAAAAAATGATCTATTATCTCATTATCTGTTTAGTTATACAAAATTTAAGTTGTGTCATGATATTTTTTTTGTGAAAATTATTATCAGGTGAAATGCACTGGCCACCCAGCATGCTCAGGCAGGCCGTCTCATATCACCATTGCTGACTTGTGTGATGGTGGCATCTGCCTCGATGCACCGTACCATTTTGACATGGCTGGTACGGCATTTGGATCCATGGCCTATCCTGGCAGGGCCAATGAGCTCCGTCACGCCGGTAGACTCGCAATTGATTTCGCTCGGTGAGTTCAATTTAGATGACATCTGGTTTCAAAGGATTTAGAAATGCACAAATAAGATATTAGCCTCAAGAGATGCACAACTTTATAATCTTTAATGTGGTAAATAAAACAACATGTTGAAAAAAAATACTTAATTTTAATTTAGAAATGTATTATTTTGGATTCCTTCTTTATTTCTCTATAAACCAACTTTCTATTTTATTAAAAAGATGAAATAGAAAAATTGGTTTTTTTCCTAAAAAAAAATGGATTTTGCTCGTTTACCCGTTCTCTTCCACCAGTATTTGCCGAACGAACCATAAATAAGTATGTATTTTTATATTTTAACAAACTGATGGATCAAATTAAATATCTTACGGATAACAAATTATTAACAGTACACTTTTCATACTAGAAGTACAAATTTGAACAATATGCCCTGTCCCTAAAAATAATAGTACTCCGACATATCATGTGGTTTCTCGCTAAGAGGACAAATCAAAATTTTAACTTTTCAGAGCTGTTCATTAAAAAATAGAAAACACCGTTTGTAAAGTAGAAATCTTTATTCTGTACAAAGTTCTCTCTGGGCTCTTTTGCCAGCTTTAACTAAAGAATCTTTTCATCTTTTCATTATTAGAATCTTTTCATCTAATAATAAAAGTTTATAAAACACAATTATTCTACTTTTGCTATAGTGTGCCATGCCAGTACCCAGGAAGGACAATTTCATTCCATGTGGAGCAAGGATCAAACCCTAACTACCTTGCGGTGTTGATCGAGTACGAGGACGGAGAAGGCGACCTAAACATGGTCGAGATTATGGAAAGCAACTCGCGCAATTGGGTGCAGATGAAAGAATCATGGGGTGCTATTTATCGGATGGACACAAATCGCCCGCTCCATGCCCCGTTCTCAATCCGGATGACCGATGACAAGAACCGCAAGCTGGTGGCGAGGAATGTGATCCCGGCGAATTGGAGGCCAAACACTTTCTATAGATCTGTTGTTCAATACAGTTGATTCACCAAATTTGGTGTAATATTCTCACAAGTATTTATCGCTTATTTGTTTAAAAACTATTGCATTTTGTGACTGAAACACGGTCATCAAATGCTATGCTAAAGGAGTCAGGGTTGTTTTTGGATTTTGGTCATGACAGAGTTTGTATTATTATGTTATTATGAGGGCTGGGTATGGTCATCAGTTATTGTAATCTTTATAATTATAATTATATATATATATGGAACAATTTACTTTCAAATAATTTTGAAATGATAATTTCTAGCCAGCGACAGGCTGAGGAGAGGCAAGATAAATCCTTTAACCAATTTTTGTATAATTTTTATATTTACCACGTCCTCAAATTATAGCCGATTTTATTCTATTAGGCCCTATTCGGCTTTTATGGTTTTCGTGGGAAAAAAAAAATCCACTCAGAGATTTTTTTTTTTCAGAACAGTATTTCGGCCATTCAAATTGGATCCGAACTCAAACCAATTCTCGACTGATAGCTGAATATGCCCTCAGTGAAGGAGAAAAATTTAGATATGCCAAGATGAAGAAGATAAAGCCTCTTTTCTTTTCTTATTCAATTCAATATGTTATTAATTTAAAAGGACATTTTCATTTCAAGGAAGAATATATTTGTCTAAATAATAAATTTAATGAGTAAATAAGAATAAAAGAAAGAGTATTAATTTTTTATGGAGATATTAGATATTAAGATGTTTTTATGAGGAAATTGCTTATTTTAAAAGTTTTCATGGTTACACTAGAAAATTTTCCAATAAAGTATAATAAATCTATTTTGGTTGTACAGATTTAGCTGCCCAACCAGTATATTAGTTGCATACTTGCATAGCTATAATTTGTTAACCTGGTAAAATATAAAAAATTCTCAAAAAAAAAAAGTGGCCAAAAGATTTATCTTTTATTTTTAAAGATGATAAAAAATTCATTACAGATCAATGGGTTTTACTAGACATCATATCAAATTTGATCCAACGATCATCGAAACAGCATCAGTTCCTTGGCCATAGGGCGTTTTATTTTTTCCCCTGGAGCTAAGTAGAAAAAATTAAATATAAAGTTATAATACTTTGGGACTAGATGGCAATGAACTCTATGCTTTAGAAGTAAGAAAGATAAATATGAATTTGAAGGGGGGATATATATATTTGAATGTTAAGAAGGGTACATATATTAAGAAATTTTGTATTTTGTAATAATAAATATGACATTTGTAATTTGTGAAAAGAATATATAATTTGAAATCCTAAAAGAATATCTATATAATTTAAACTTTTTATTCGGATATTAATAGTAAAGAGGAGGGCTCAAATGCTCTATTGCTTCATATTCCAATCGTACCTTAACATCTTTATATTTAATTTCAAAGTTCAAATAGACGATCTGAATTGCTCAACATAAATCCATGTTAAAATATGATTGGAGACCAAATTTTATTATTATTTCTTAAGATAGATACAAATCAATATTTTTAGATGGTTCACAATTTTCTACCTATTTTAAAAAATAGTAAAAAAAAATTCAAAAAATATAAAATTTAGTCTCCTATCATATTTTAACGTGGATATCATGTTAAGCGGTTCAAATCTTCTGTTTGAACTTTGAAATTGAAGATAAAGATGTTAGAATACGATTGAAGCATGAAGCAATGGGCATTTGAGCGAGTTGAGATCCAGTGAAGTAACCCAACTTTTGGGTTTTAAATCCGGACCGTCTGATTCTAATTCATGATAATCCATTCGAAGTGGAGTGCACACAACCCAAGTAATAAATCCGAATCTCAAAGCGATCTCAAATGACGGATTCGAATCAGATGGTTCTCATCCAAAACTCAAAAGTTGGGTTACTTTAGGGAATTCGGATCCCATTTGAGCCCTCCTCTAGTAACCACATTCACAATGCGTACACGGAACACATCTTTATCTGTTTTGTCCTTATTAATACAAATACGACACTGGATTTGATTTTGAATTATGAAAATAATGGAGATATTCCGATTATCTGATTTTGAGAAGAACAAAAAAAGATAATGCAAATTTCTTATTTTCAAGACGGTGCAAATTAATTATCAAGATTTTTACCTGTGCATCTCAATTTTTAATTTTCACTTTTCCTTCTTCTTTTTTGTTAAAATATCTCATATTTTATATACTTGTTATCTATTATGAACCTCAACTAATATTTTCATATTTTATTAAATTTATATATTAAATTTTTTTTTTTATCATTTGAAAAATATGGACTTAGGTAGGGGCCATTTCATGTATCCTCATCAAAATCTTCAATATTACGTATTTCCTCTTCAAAAGTTTATAATATCAAATTTATCCTTCAAAATCATTAAAACTCACATATTTATCCAATATAATTCTTACATATATCATATATATATATATCCAAAAGTAATAGAATAATAATATTTAAGACTATAAAGCTCTAAGCACAACAGTAATTAATAAACTATGGACCATTATATCCTCCCTTTCTTCAAACGCACATTGGATTTTGATATATTATTTCAGGGGCAAAATTGGAATCCATATGCAACTAGATCTGGAATTGTTTAAATTACTACTGTAAGTTAGGATTTACTTTCAATATCAATAAGTTTGGTTTTTTTGTGTTAGCTTTAGTTCAAAAATCTTCTCATGAGATATTGCTGATGTACTGGTAAATTGTTTAATTATAAGTTAGGATTTACTTTGTCACAACTACATTAGGTTCGTTTGTTTTTCTGTTTTATTGTAATCCATAAATAGATAGTTTAGTTTAAGATTTCTGGTGTACAGTTTTGTTTTATTGCTGATTAATACAAGTATGCTTACGGACTTTTCTAAAAAAAATCGACAAAAAGAAAAGGCAAATTCTAGTTTATTTGCTGCTAGTCAAACTTCATTTTTGGAATTTGTTTTCACATCAATTTACTTTTTATAGCTTAAATTTTAGAATTTTTTTATTTGAAATGTCATGTTATACTTTGCAAAATCTTACAAAGGTGAATTGGGAGAGACGCCTATAGAAGTTAGCATCAATTCCTTTTAATTCTTATAAGGGTAAATTGGGTATTATGAATTTAGAATGGTTGTAGAATTAGAATAAATATGATATTATAAGCTTTTGAGCAGAAAATATGTAATATTGAAGGATAAATATGATATTATAAACTTTTTAGCAGAAAATGTGTAATATTGAAGATTTTGAGGGGATACACGAAATTCTCCCTATATTGTATATGCATATTTGTTGATTATATCCGTTAATTATCTGTATTTGAATCAATGTCCATCAATAATATGCTCTTTATTTGTATCCGTTTAAAGCGAATTTTATTTAAATTTTGACATCCGTCTAATATTCATATCTCTATTTGCACTTTATTAAAAAAATGTTATGGATGTGATAATAATTCTAGTAGTACCTATTTGAAATTTGTTTCATTCACAAATTATTAGGAATTGTATTTGTATCCGGTTTCCATTATTCCTTTTGTTTTCCAGTTCTATCAGTTCATCAATTTCAATTTTGAGATTTATTGAAAAAGTTAGAAACATTTTGGTTTTCGTTACTTCTTCCAAAACAAAACAGATCAAAATATTTTGAAGTAACGGATGATTCTGTTTAAATTTTATATTTCCCTTCAGTTCTTTCATTTTCTCCTTAATAGCCATCACGCGTTAAATATTTGAAAATTCATTAGATTTAGATTTGGGTGGAAAATGCAATGCCTTTTTCGGAGTCGGTTATGAATTTGCTGTCCAACTCTCTACAGTCTACACACTTGGATTCTACATTTGCATTGATCTGATAATTCCTGTCCGTTTTACTAATTTTTGTTTGTCTCTTTAAGTTTTGCTGATGTTCTTTGAATTTATTATTGGAGGTTGGCTAATTTTATAGTGGTATTACTGTGCTCTTGATACTACCAGATTGTTATTATGTTTATTTTGCAATTTCAAAATTTTAATAATCGATACGAAATGCTCAATATGTTTGCCACATTAAATTGTTTTTGAAGGTGATTTTATATTTTTTTTTTAAAATTACTATCTTTTTGGAATTTTAAAAATCACTGTTTTAATAATAAAATAAAATTATTCTGCCAAAAATATTTTTAGAAAATTCTAAAAACTTAGTAGAAATTTTTCAAAAAAAATATAAAATTTCGTCTCCAAGCACATTTTAATACGGTGAACATGTAAAGCAATTTAGATTGGCTTTTTAAATTTTGAAATCACCAAAACAAACTCATAGTACCAAGACCTTAATCATACCACTATGAACTTAACCAACTTCGGCATTTTTGTACTTATTTAGGCCATGTTCGGCTTTTACTGTTTCCGTGGGAAAAAAAAATTCACTCAGGGCCTTTCAGCCCACTGTCAGAAATGGGTGTAGGCAAAGGAATTGAACTGTTTTTTACTGTTTCTGTCGGAAAAAAAAATTTAGTTGAACTGAATTTTTATTTTCCCACGCGAACAGTAACGGAGCCCAACAGACCCTCAAAGTGATTTTTTTTTCCACAGAAACAGTGTTTCACCCATTCAAATTGAATCCAAACCCAAACTCATTCTCATTTCCGACTGGCAGCCGAACATGGACTAAGGTGCAAATTAAAAAATATAGTGTTGGTTTGTCTTTGGAAAAATTTGTCATGATTAATGCCTACGGACTTGTATTAAAAAAAAATTTGTCATGATTAGGCACAAATTAAACAACTAAAGTATATATAGCTTTATTTGTAATTGGTGTTAGCTGGATTTATTCTTCAACACATAAATATTTATATAACTGTATATGTATTTATCCACATTTTACGTAGATCCATTCGTTAAATTTAACCCAAATACAGCTAGGCGCTTGACGCAATTTGCAATTTATCCGCTAGCTCACGGGTTCACCTCTCTTTAGTCTGTTCTCTACATATAAATACACCTCAACTTCATCCCAACAAAATCAAATTCATCTTCTCTGAAAACCTTTCCTCCTTCAATAAATAACAAAAATGGCTTCTCGTCTCCTTACCTCTGTTGTTTCTCTTGCTTTGCTCTCTCTCCTTATTCCTTCTGCTCTCTCAGGTATTTATTTAATTACCCACATTATTATTGAATATATCTCATTCTAGAGCATTTATTCAGCTGAACTGGTATCAATTGCCAGATAAATGTATATACATCTTATCAGAAAATCAGAATACCAATTTAAAATACAGGCTTGTGCATATTGGTATTTTAATCCAAACAACTTGTGTGCAGGAAACACGGTTTCATTCCATGTGGAGGAAGGCTCGAACAACATATACTTTTCGGTGAGTATTGCGTACGAAGGTGGTGACATTACTGCGGTCGAGTTACAGGAAACGAACTCGCCATATCCTGGTGTCACAGGCTGGGAACCCCTGACACACAATTTTGGTACAGTTTGGAGGTTGGACCCGAACCACCCGACCCTGCCACCTTTCTCGTTCCAGATTACCGACAGCAAGGGCAAGAAGGTTGTGGTAAAGGATGTCATCCCACCAAACTGGAAGCCCAACACCGTCTACACCGGAACTATTGCGTAATCGATCGGCCTAATTAAGCTATGAACAGTTGTTGTTGTATGCATTTTATTGATTGATAGACATTATGGATCGAATTAAAATTATAATCGATCCATTATTTATAATTTTTATTTTTGAAATTTAGTTTTGAAGTCTCTTGTCGAGAATTGTATCCGGGGAGCACATTAGATGAAACTGCTATATATTTAAATTTGATTGGTCATGCAATTTAATAAAATATTTACCAATAAATGAGATTGCAAAGGCGCGGCGATATGGTGTGCTTTTATTTGAATATATACTGTCATAAGAATTTACTAGTAGTCTTTGTGACTTTTTGTTATATTATATAGCATTGGTATTACATAATTAATGTTTTCTGATTTTGTATTTTTTGACTCTTTAATTGAGGGTCTGTTCAGTTGTCACTGGGTCTGTGGAGAAAACACAATTTACTTTGATTGAATTTTTTTTTTCCACACACACAATATTTCGGCCATTTAAATTGAATTCAAACCCAAACTGATTCCCGTTTCTGTTTGGTAGCTGAACAGGTCTTGAGAAACTTGTATTGCATTGGAATTGCTTCAGACAATTTATATTCACTTAATTATAACTGTCGAAACGACTGATTGATATGCAATTTGCAATATATAGGAAATGTGCAATAGGTGCAAAGAACAATTTAATTGTCTAAAGGGTTCTAACGTCCATTAGGTGCAAAGAATAATTCATTTGAGGTACAATTGGCTCGCAAAAGCCAAGTAAAAGGGAAAAAAAAAATCAAATAAATTGGGTGTAGTCTGAATAATCACTCTTTTTTTTTCCTTGAAGGAAAAATAACCGAACCGAAAGTATTTGAGTTGATCAAAATTTTAATTCGGTCACTTTTCTTTCACACACCACCACACGAGAGCTGAGTGTACCGAACTAAATATTCGGTCACCCTTTTTTTTTAAATCGGACAGATTGTATTAATAAATGAAAATATTTGGTCACCCTCATATTCAAATTTCATTAATTGAGTGGATCGAACCAAAGTTTTGATCATCTCTGTATCCGATTCTTTTTTAATTCGTATCCTCTGCATTAACTTATAAGATAATATTTTGAGTTAATGCATCTCGATCATTCGATCTGTTTTAAGATTCGTATTAATTAGATCTGCATTAATATTTAAGAGCCTCTGTGTTATAGATAAGAGTTAGATTGACTTCGTTTAAAATCGAACAATTAAGATTCAATAACTCAAAAATATTCAATCTTTTGAGTTAATGCAGAGGATACGCATCATTATTTTTTTGGCTAAAATGTGTGAGGAAGAAGATCAAATCAAAGTTTCGATTCTGTATATTAAAAGGATAAAATCAAAAGGACTTATATATACATAATTTAATCTCTACAATTGGAACACAAAGTAACAAATCTAATGATGATTCCATTTCCATGTGAGTAACAAAGGAGAGGAGTGTAAGACAAGCCACCCGTGAAGGTGGACCTTTGTCCTCAATCAAAATTTATTTAGGGCAATGTATCATGAGAGAAGAAACTAACTCATAAGATATATTATATATGTACTTTTAATTGCTTGCCTTCAACGAAATTCTCAGAATGTTTTTTATAAACCATAATTAAAAAAAAAAAAAGATTTTTATGAAACCAATGTGATTTTTTTTTTTTTTTTTTTAACTATAAGAACTGAAATGACATTTCGGTCCAAATTTTAATTTTTGTTTTTTTGGAGACCGAAGTAGCAATTCGGTAAGAGATATTTTTATAATTTTTCAATGTATTTTTTTCTTGAAATCTGTGAAAACGTCTCAGACCGAATTGTCATTTCAGTCCCAAAAAAAGAGAGGACCAAAATGGCATATCAGTTCTTATGGTTTTTGTAAAAAATAAAGTAATTAAATTGGTTTAGTCAAATCTATTTTTTATTTATGGTTTCTAAAAAAAATTATAATTCTCATCTATATTTAATTATTTATTTATTAAATGAATAAGCAAGCATGTATGAGCACAATAATTAACTGTGAATTTTAAAAATAAGTTTGAAAAATAAATCTGAAAGATCATAATTGTTGTTCACAACTGTTAAAATGCAATTTTACAGTGCCAAAACTCAAAGTTTATGACAACCGTAGACAATGATGTCTTAATTGTAATGAAATAGGCAAATGTCAAATTCAATCGAGGAAAAATTTAACCCTTTTCACATTTATCTATTTTCTTTTTAAAAAAATGAACTTACGACGAATATGAAATTCAATCGCGGAAAATTTTAACCTTTTTCACATTTATTTTAGAAAAAAACAGTGATTGAGACTAAAATATGTTATTTCATCTTTCTTAAATTTCGAAATTCATTTAATATTTTTTTTATAGAGAATAAATTTAAGAATTTATGTTTTTTCAAATCAAAGAATGATTCCAATTCATTCTATTTTAAAAAAAATCTATAAGATATGTGCAATAGGTGCAAAGAACAATTTACTTGTACTGTTATTAATTTTTTAAAGAGTATTAGTTCTATTTAAAAAAATATTTAATATTAGTACGGATTTAATCTGCACGAATTTTAAAATAGATCGGATCATCGAGATGCATTAATTCAAAATATTCTCTTTTGAGTTAAGGCAAAGGATATGAATTCAGAGGATAGTGGGTGGGAGTCTGAATTTGCTATTTATTTTTTTGAAAAAGTAGAAATTTTTTTTCATTGAACTATTAAAATTTTTTCATCTGTGGTTTTCGATGAAATTAACCGTTGGATGAGGAAAAATATATTTTTGTTTTCCAAAAAAAAAAAAGAGCATATTTCATTCCAATGAGTAAGACAACGAGTGAGGAAATCATTGATAAAAGTATTTGCAATGTAATTTTTGGATAAATAAAATTAACTTCAAACATTTTTCAACATATAATTTTGTTTTCAAAATCGATAACAAAAACTTGAGAGCATAAAACAGAACGGTCTAGATCCATTTGATCGCATATGGTTGTTTCAAATAGGTTCGTAAATTTAGAAGTGTAATTGAAATTATTTTATTCATTTATACGACCCATGTTGTGTATGATAGTGTGGATATGATAAGATCCACTAATTTAGTGGATATGATAGGATCCATTAATTTAATGGATATGGATATGAGTATAGATAAGAAAAATCTTTGTTAACTTATCAGATAAGAGTGCGATAAAATTTATGTCATGTCTATTATTCTATTGAATTAGTTGTGCATATTAACTTGTATATGATAATTTTAATTATTTATATATATAACTATAAAATTTCTATTATTATTAGATTTGTTCATACAACATTTTATATAACCTTTTTTTAGTAATTTATCATAAATTGGTATCGAACGTTTTATTTATTTTTTTAATGATATTTTTTTGACGAAATTGATTCATACAATATTTTATATCGTTTTACTTAGTTATCTAATTTTATTATTTATTTAATGGGGGTTTATACAACTTTATTTTATGATATTATGTATGTGACGTGTTTAATATATTATTTATTTTTTATATTTTTGGATTACATTATATAAGTTATCATTGTATTTAATAATTACCTATTTATTTTGTTATCTGTTATCTTAATGAATGAGGGTAGAATATATACAAGGTTAATATTTAATCAAATAGAGAATGAATAAAATTAATTTTACAAAAATATAGTTGTGTAAATGCTTTCATTCAATTCGTACCATTGACATTTGACACCCTTAATTCAATATAACCGAGGGAGTTTTAATGACAAGTCATTAGTATGTTGTCTTAAACAGAATCCTTAAATTTTGCTTATCTCCATTTTTATATTATGCACGTAGTTATTCTGAGTCGTCAACAATTGAGATCGAAAGATGAATTTTTGAATTGAATATCAATCCTTCAATAACATAAGATGTTTTCTTTTGATTAAATACATCTATTTTATGTATATAAGTCTAAATTTAGTTAAAAACATACTCACCACATAAACTGCTACATGATTTATCACATTAAAATTGAATAAATCCGTAGTGATCCGTTGCCTTATTTCTCCTTGCTGCTATCTTCAATTCTTGCAATTAAATTACTTTCTTATTTCTCCATTTTATCCATTTCATTCTCCTCTTTCTTTATAGTTTCAACAAAGAAAATGAAAACAATCATTTAATATATCATTTTAATTTTTAACAACAGCATATTAGGATTGATTTTTTTTTAAATAGAATTATTTTAAAAAAAATTAAACAGAATGAGCACTATACGTGGGGAAGTAATAAAAAAAAGAATCCACCGATCTCTAGGATTGGTGGAGTTTTTTTTTTATAACTTTATCACAAACAGTGCTTGTTCTGTTAAAAAGATTCAAAACAACTCTATTTAAAAAAAAAAAATCTATAAGATATGTGCAATAGGTGCAAAGAACAATTTACTTGTATTGTTATTAATTTTTTAAAGGGTATTAGTTCTATTTTAAAAAATCTTTAATATTAGTACGGATTTAATCCGCACGAATTTTAAAATAAATCAGATAATCGAGATGCATTAATTCAAAATATTCTCTCTTGAGTTCAAGTACAGATATGAATTCGGAGGATAGTGGGTGGGAGTTCGAATTTGCTATTATTTTTCGAAAAAGTAGAAATTTGTTTTTCATCGAACTATTCAAAAAATTTCATGTGTGATTTTCGACGAAGTTAACCGTTGGATGAGGAAAAATATATTTTTGTTTTCCAAAAAAAAAGAAGCATATTTCATTCCAATGAATAAGACAACAAGTGAGGAAATCATTGATAAAAGTATTTGCAATGTAATTTTTGGATAA
This sequence comes from Carex pumila, assembly GCA_033356055.1. NCBI lineage: Eukaryota > Viridiplantae > Streptophyta > Magnoliopsida > Poales > Cyperaceae > Carex > Carex pumila. The sequence goes on along the minus strand of JARJHM010001147.1, from coordinate 8,676 downwards.
ATAAAATTAACTTCAAACATTTTTCAACATATAATTTTGTTTCAAAATCGATAACAAAAACTTGAGAGCATAAAACAGAACGGTCGCTTTCTCTAGATCCATTTGACCGCATATGTTGTTTCAAATAGGTTCGTAAAATTTCGAAGTGTAATTGAAATTATTTTATTCATTTATACGACCCATGATGTATATGATAGTGTGGATATGATAAGATCCACTAATTTAGTGGATATGATAGGATCCATTAATTTAATGGATATGGATATCAGTATAGACAAGAAAAATATTTGTTAACTTATCGGATAAGAGTGTGATAAAATCTATGTCATATCTATTATCCTACTGAATTAGTTGTAAATATTAACTTGTATATGATAAATTTGTTGGATTGTAGTAATCTATTTGTCAGCTTGACTAAATTTGTAAAATATATATTTATTAAATTTTATAATTTTTTTATCTTAAGATATTGTGCAGATTCATAACTATAGAGGTTAAAATATACACATTAAGGATGGATACATAATTGCTACATTTATCAAGAATGAAGTCATAAAACATTAGACATTGGACAGCAGAAGTATTATCTTAGGATTAAAATAATTAATATGTAAAATTAGTAAAATAAACTTGAGATTGATCTAAGAGAGATCAACCGAACTGTTGCAGTTGATAATTTATCCATTGTGTAACACAACAAATCATGACAACAGTTCACGCAACGGATAAAATCGGTTGACACCCCTGAATTTTCAAAGGCCAATATGGATCCGTTCCCACGGTTAAGCACCGTTTTGTGAGTGACTAATTCAAAAAAGAATGTTTAAGAAAATAAAAAATTCATATAAATTATCTAAAATATTCAAGAAACTCACTGAAAATAATCAAAACACTTAGAAAATTCATATAAATCATCTAAGTGTCCAGAAAATTCATATATCATACCTTGCAATTCATAAAAATTCGTACAACTCACTCGAGTCATGAGAAATATCATATAAAATATATGTGAACTTCAGAAAATCACTGGAATTTATTTGAATGTCTAACACGTTTCGCAATGTCAAATGTCAAGAAAAAGATCATACATACTAGCCTTAATCAAAAGTAAACAAACTGAAACTCAAATCAAATTTGAATTTAGATAGAAAAATAAATTCTTTTATTTCTAAATAAGTAAATAAAGTCACGTGTTGAATGCTAAAATACATTTTTAAAATAAACATAGAAAAGTTAATACTGTATCCTTCCCGATTAAGAAAAATATTTAATTAGATGTCAAAAAAGGAGAATTAAATCTGCTGAAATTTTTGATACACAAATCTCAAAGCAGATAGTTTTTTTTTACACAAATCTCGAAACATATAGATGGTTGAACTGAGAATTTCAGATTCATGAAATCTCTGAGGATTCCAGCAGATTTGTTTCCTAAAAAAAAACCCGCCATAAACTGAAATTAAAATGGGAGACCGCTTATACTCTTCTCTATTTGCCCTCACGCGAACGCAGGCGCTCCTTCCTCCGCTCTTTTCCGTCTCACAGACCCGGTTCCGATTTAGGAACCCGGGAGACAGCCGACTCTGGCAAATCGAATCTCAATTTAGGATTTCTGTCTCGCCACTCACAAATCAATTTAGGGTTCCTATCTCTTTCCCTCTCGATGCCGTCAACAGAGAAGCAGACGGCCTCCTCCCCTGGCTTCCTAACGAAGCGGGATACAGAGGTCCAGCTTCCTCGACCGACGCTGGTCAAGAACAAAACCCCTGCCTCGATCCAGATCACGGCGGAGAAGATCCTACGGGAGGTGGGGGAGAGGCAGGAGGCGGAGATTCAACCACCGAAGCAGAAAATCACTGATCCTACCGAGCTCGCAGATTATCTCTTGAGAAAGAGAAAGAGTACGAGAATGCCATTAGAAGGATCAGGTGGAATATCTCGGGTTGGGTCAAGTACGCGCAATGGGAGGAGAGGCAGGAGGATTTTACTAGAGCAAGATCTGTATGGGAGAGAGCTCTAGAGGTGGATTACAGGTAATTTGCTTTGCTTTGCAGAAATTGTGCGTGCTGAAATAGCAATTCTGTTACTTTTTATTTGATTTGTATGATTCTTACTGACCTCTCATTGTGTGCAGGAACCACACACTATGGCTGAAATACGCCGAATTCGAAATGAGAAACCGTTTTGTAGAACATGCCAGAAATGTATGGGACCGTGCTGTTTCCCTACTTCCACGTGTAGACCAGCTATGGTACAAATACATTCACATGGAGGAGGTATTGGGGAACGTTCTAGCTGCTCGCCAAGTATTTGAGAGGTGGATGCAATTGCAGCCAGACATACAAGGCTGGCTCTCGTACATCAAATTTGAACAAAGGTATGTTACAAGCTAGTTTTCCTTTCTGATCTGTTTTAATTTCAGTACCTGCTTTATTTATTAATTAAGAACAATCTTGTGGAGTACATATTCCCTGGTTACTTGGTTAGGTTAGGCCCCTCTCTGCTTTTAGAGTTATGAGCTAAAAGAAAGCTTCTTTTGGCTTCCGATCTTTGCAAGAAAACATTGAGGGATCAAAGAGTTACTGTTCCAATAGGTCAATGCCACCACCAACCTGTTCCTACCAATACCTCTAGCAGCCAACTTCACCTTTTGCCCCACTTTCTTTTAATCTATTGAGAACTCAAAATATTTGCACTACTGATAGATCTGCACACGTTGTTGCAATTTATTGCTGACCAGCCTTAACTCCACATCACAGGTACGGTGAGACAGAACGGGCCCGTGGCATCTATGAGCTATTCATAGCCTGTCACCCGCAGCCTGAATCCTTCATCCGGTATGCCAAGTTTGGGACGAAGCGTGGTGAGGTCGCTCAAGCCCGTGCCATATATGAGCATGCATCAGACCTCTTAGCAGAAGATGAAGATGCCGAAACCCTCTTCCTTGCTTTTGCCGAATTTGAGGAGCGGTGCAAGGAGACTGAAAGGTCACGATGCATTTACAAATCTTCCCTTGCCCGAGTCCCGAAGTCGAGAGTGGAAAATCTTTATAAAAAATATTTGGCATTTGAGAAACAATTTGGAGATAGAGAGGGGATAGATGATGCTATAGTGGGGAAGAGGAAGTTACAATATGAAGAAGAGGTGAGAAAAAATCCTTTGAACTATGACTCCTGGTTTGATTATGCAAGACTGGAAGAGGGGATTGGGAACAAGGAAGCAGTATGTGAAGTTTATGAGCGTGCGATAGCTAACATACCACCGGCTGAGGAGAAGCGGTATTGGCAGAGGTACATATATCTGTGGATAAACTATGCATTGTATGAGGAGCTAGATGCACAAGATGTAGAATGCACTAGGGATGTTTACAGGTACATTTATTTTGGGTAACTGTTTATCATTTGTTTTGAGGTATTGTCTATTTTGATGGTATGGATGAATACCGACAGAATATTCTCCATTTTTCTGTTCAGATGAAACTGCTTCATACTACGTGCCCAATTGATCGAGATAAATAAAAGAAATAATTTCAGATTTTTCTTAATAAGGGTAACTTGTTTATATGAACTGGTAATACAAATGATTTTTCTTTGGATGATACAGGGAGTGCATTAAGCTGATACCACACAAGAAGTTCTCATTTGCTAAAATCTGGCTCTTGGCTGCCCAGTTTGAGATTCGTCAAAAGAATCTCAATGCTGCTCGGCGGATCTTAGGTAATGCGATTGGCGTTGCCCCAAAAGACAAGGTATGTGTATATATATTTTTTTTCAATCTCTAATCAGTTTTACCCACTCCCTGTTCTTTAACTTGCTTTTGCTCGCTTCTAATTCATGTTTATGGGGTATCAGTTTGAAACAAAATAAGAAATAAAACATTATATCAAACAAAAAAGAGTGGTCAATATTTGTTATTGGGACAGCATCAGCTGCAGAACTCTTATTATGCTTTTGTTAGTACCGAGCGCAACAACTATTATTGCTTAATGTTTTCGGAGTGGCGTTCTTTGATTGTCTTTCTATAACAAGAATTTGCTTATAAGTATAAATTGTGATTATCTTACATCTTATGTGAAATACTCAGGTTTTTAAGAGGTATATAGAAATAGAGTTGCATCTGGGCAACATTGACCGGTGCAGAAGTCTCTACATGAAGTACCTCGAGTGGGCCATGGAGAAGTGTTATGCATGGACCAAATTCGCTGAATTGGAGCACTCTCTTGGTGAAACTGAGCGGGCCCGTGCAATTTACCAAGAAGCCATTAAACAGCGTGTTCTTGACATGCCAGAGTTACTCTGGAAGGTAAAAGGATCATTTCAAAGTTTTAGTTCCATACACTAAGAACTGGTGGTAGTGATGCTGCAGCAGTTGGTTAACCTTGGTTATGGAATTGAGTTTCAAAGATTTAAGTTGAAGTGTTGAACTAAAGTACATATTTAAAAAAAAAATTAGGTCTGATCCTGGTAGGATCAGCGCGCGCTACATGGTAATCCTTGATTCTTAAAATATTGCCTGAATGCATGTACAGTACACTGTCAATATACATTCTATACTCTTTTTAATTTCATTTCCTTGTGTGAGTTTTGCTGAATTCACCTGTACAACCCCACCCTTATTTTCCCCAAAGCATGAAGGATATATTTTACTAAAGGGTGATTTATTTGCGCAATTAATTCAGGCATACATTGACTTTGAAATTTCTGAGAGAAATTTTGAGAATACAAGAGAAATATATGAGAGTCTTCTGGAGCGAACGAAGCACCTCAAGGTGTGGCTTAGCTATGCGAAATTTGAGGCATCTGCTGATTATGACAATGAGCAACTTGACGAGAATGGAAACCCTTCTGAAGAAGATGCTGAAGCTTTCAAGGCACGCCAGCTGGACCGACTCCAGAAATGCCGAGGTATATTCATTCCTCTATTTGTTGATTGATTCTCTCTGTCTCTCTCTGGTGGCATATGCATTGCATTGCATTGTATTGATCTGATCTGGTATACGCTTCAATGAACCAACAGCTGTATTTGAGAGGGCTATTGAGCATTTCAGGCACAATGAACCAGAGCTGAAGGAGGAGAGAGCCATGCTACTAGAAGAGTGGCTAAATGTGGAAAGTGGTTTTGGTACCTTAGCTTTAGGGGACATCAGCATATTGCAAAAGAAGCTTCCGAGAAAGGTCAAAAGAAAGCGAGCTATTACCGCAGAGGATGGCACTCCTGTTCCTGCTGGGTATGTACTATGTACCCCTCTTTCCTCTTTTGTTAGCATTAATTCTTCAGTAGACCACTCCCGCATAATTGCATTGTGACCAGACTTGGGGTTTGTCTGTTATTGTAGTTTTGAGGAGTATATCGACTATATTTTCCCTGACGAAGTTGCAATGGCACCTAATCTAAAGATTCTGGAGGCGGCTTACAAATGGAAAAGGCAAAAGGTTGGTTGATCCAAATGGAGGACTAAACCATATAGAAGTCCTTCACTTTGCACAGTGCTTTTGCAACCATGGGGAGATGCCAGTTGGTCTCATTGTGAAATTCAGTTTTTGTTTCTGGTACTAGTGTGTACCGCACTACCACATGGATATTTTGGTAATCCTATCTTCCGACTTCGCAATTTAAGGCACAGGGTGAACTGAGATCGATGGTATTGGTTAGATTTAATTTTGACTAACTTTTTGTTATGTTGGCCGTATATATACATAATACAATTTCTATTATTATTAGATTTGTTCATACAACATTATATATCACCTTTTTTTAGTAATTTATCATAACTTGATATCAAACGTTTTATTTATACTGAGATCAATTTTGAACTCATTAAAGACTTAAGGATGGGGAGCAAAAAGAGAGGCGACTGGGGAGGCGATATTGGGGAAACAAAGGAAGGCATTTTCCAACCTAGAAGATGGGGCGCAAGGCAACAGCATGGGGGGCAACAAGTCAGATGGAAGGACTGGAGGGAACCTGCGGTACGGTGCCAGGCAGGGCAAGGCCAACAGCCTTTAAGGCAAGCTTTTAATGGCGGCACTATTGACAAGGAAGGTTGGCAGGAGGTGCTACCAAGGAGGAAGCGTGTCAATACAAAAAATGGACACTCTGGAGTACAAATCAACAGGCATTCATTCCATAGAGAGCAGGCTCACAAAGATGCACCCTTTAATGCTACGCAAGAAGCATATAGAAGGGCATTCAATGAGGGTAGGTGTTTCCGTTGCCTTTCAAAAAGTCACCAGCAGGCACATTGCAGGGAGCCACTGAGATGCTTTAAATGTAAAGGCTTGGGTCATAAATCTGTTGCTTGTGGAGAAAAGAAGGTGATTATAAAACCAGAGGTTAAGATACATCTCTCTAACATAGCACAGGGAAGATCATATGCTCATATCGTCACTGGTGAAAAGAAACACAACACAAACGAAAAAGAAAAGAAAACCAAAGAGGAGCCACCAAACACCAAAACCAAACCCCAACAAAAGCAGACCCAGCAAAAGGGTGTTAGTATGGATGATCTATGGGATGTGCGCCCTGAAGAGTGTAATGTTTACATGCCGCATAGAGAAAACCTCCGACCACAAAATGCGGACCTAGGCTGCACAGGTATGGTGGTTATGACGCAAGGGGCACCTCAAGATGATATTCCAGGCATCCTTGCAAGGAGACTAGCAAGGCAGTTTGGTGGTCACACTCAGCAGTATGAGGTTTATCCTGGAAACCCAAATGAGGATGCCCCCTTCGTGCTTATGGTGCCAAGTAGGGCCCTATTACAGCAGATTGTGTGGAATAGTCCATATACACTAAGGAGAGGAGTGCAAGTTGGTGTTATCCTGTGGGATAGAACCTGGAATATGGTTTACAACCCGCCACCCTTCCAAGCTTGGTTAAGGCTAACAAACTTGCCCTTCCATGCATGGAATACGGAGGAGATAAAAAAAGTCACCACTGAGTTGGGCCACCTAACGGCGATTATGCCGTTTGGAAGGCAAGCAGGCCATTTCCGGCATATCACGGTCAGAGTGAATTGCAAAGACCCGCAGGAGATACCACGGTTTGCAAGTTACAATGAGGTTGAACACCGGTGCAGGGTTAGAGTGGATATTCTGCACTGGAGGGAATGGCAGGAGGGGCCTTATCCATTGCAGCATGACCATCTGCAAGTTGCGCAAAACTTGCAAGTAAACCATCCACCACAGCAGGCTGAGTCACCACCAGCAGCACCTAGTAGTGACATGCAACAAGGATCAACCTCTTCAAGCGAGGGTAGTACTGGGGGATCAAATGCAGTACATGGGCCTACAGGAGCAAGTCTTGCAGGAGGTGGAAGAGCCTGGCGTGCCAAGTTGAAGATCAAAAGGGCAAAAATGAAAAAGAAGCAAAGGAAGAGGAAGACTGCATCAAAGGTTACAAAGCCTTGCAAACAAAAGATCAACAAAACAGATTCTGACAAGGCAACTGTTGAAACTAGGTTTGTTCTAGTCTACCCCAAGGAGGCACCTGTCAAGGCAATAGTGGTCAATCCCCTTTTCGTTTGCAGAGAAAACAAAATTCAAATGTGTGATGGCAATACAAAACAGGTACTGTTGCAGGTGGAAATTTTGGGTTTGCAGAAAGTGTTGATGAAAGAAGGGTTTGGAATTAAATGCACGGTCCTTTCTTGGGTAAGGGTGCAGCAATGGAATGATAGTTCTGATCTAGGGAAGATAAACTGGGACGTATTGAGAAAGATTTGGGACTGTGACAAGATTGAGGCAAGTGGGAAAAGTCTGACCAATGAGAGCAATGCGTGTGGGGGTATGAGAGATCAGCAGTGGGGACATGGAAGGTGTCTCTTAGAGATAGCGCAAGATGGGAATTATTTCTGTTAGTTTGTAATAATCTAGAAGTCAATAATACGATAAATTAATCATAAAGCTTTGTTCATGAATTGAATGTTTATTTATATATCATTTTGTTGCCTTGAGTATTATTGCATTTGTGGATCATTTCGAGTTCATGACTGAAATTGTGAAACTCCATAATATAGATAATATATACTCTTAAAAGATCACTGACCAAGGTAATTAGCAGGAACACTAATTACCGCTATAAGGTTAGTATGTGGATTAAAAGATGGTTAAGTTTTACAAACCACCTGACACGAGATGTCATTTTAATCACATAGATACATGTTCTAGGAACATGGTATTTGACAGACCCCGAATGAAACATTAAATAGAATTGTGTTCGTGTCATTAATGTTTTCATTCAGTGTCAAAGTTCTGCAGTATGAGGTATTTATCGTTCCCACTAAGAAATATATATGAGTAAGTGTTATCTAACGCTGTCCGTAAAAAGCAGCCATAACGGTAGCATTTCCATATGTATAGCTTAGGTGAGGAAGTGATAGTCTACCAAGAATACTACTTGTCCCTCGTATCTCTATACGAGCTATAGCATCACTGGGCCCCTTGGTAGAGTTAGATTATCTGCATGCAGTATAATTACAAGAGTAATTATATTTGATAATCTACTCAAGATCAAGAAAAGATACAGTTAACAAGGATGACACATATCTACCTTAAAACTGATCTGATAGCTATGAGACAGAAGAACTGACACAAGTAAATTGTTTACTGGATCGTGATATTGTACAGTACAGCATCATCTGTGTAATTGGATGGTCATGATGTGTTGCCAGATGCCACC
>JARJHM010001146.1:0-63821 GCA_033356055.1 Carex pumila | reverse complement strand
CTATGCAAGCTCGATACATATATACCCTAATTGTTTATTAGGATATTTATTACTAACTCTCATTTGTAATTAGCTTTGTAAATTTCCTTTTGGTTCTCTGGAACATAGTTTTAATTTTATTTTGAAATGAAAATAGGTACTGCAGAAGGATATTTCTGATTACCCAGTCTTCAACAACTTAAAGCGTCTAAAACTTATGAATTGGAGTTTGTATGACTTTGATCTTGCACCATTTCTTCTCCTCTCTCCTAAATTAGAGGAGCTCATCATCTTGTCCATCGATGTAATCTCTCTCTCTCTCTGTCAGTATTGCTACCGGTAATTATTTTCCCATGCCTCAATTAAGGGAGCTGGTAGACAAAAACAAAGTAAACTAATGAGATGGTAGAAAGTCAAAATTTATCAAATAAAAACATGACAAACTTCGAATATTTATGGTCAATATATATTAAATGGACTAGATTAGAAATTAAGTTAACAATATAGTAAAGGCCGTGTAATACCAATTAAGCTTTTGTAGAAGGATATATGATCTATGAAATATATATAACTTGTTTGTTACTACTGAAGGGATGGACCATTCAATTTTTAGACGAGGAGGCAACTCGAGAGGGACCGAGAGATGCATTAGTTCAGCGGGAGTTCCTTAAGACTGTTAGAATTGGAGAATATATGGATAGATATATAAATGATAATGGATTTGTTGATCGGCTTATCAAGAAGTTGTTTGCCCATATTAAGATCATTGGTGAAATTACGCTGTTTTGATCCCTGTTTTCCCCTCTCTTTTGTTAGATTATTATGTAAATTGTTTTGATTTCTATAGTGCAACTTTTGTTGTATTTATGCCACTGAGCTTTAAAAAATTTATCATTTGGTTATTTTTCTCCTTTATATTTCTATGTGCGAGATTTACTGATGTAACATCCTTAACTTGTTGCCTGAAGTTTAATTACTCCTATTTGTTTTGTTCTTATCACTTGTAACAATGAAAAGAACATTTTAGAAAAGAAAAACAAAAATGTACTTCAATTTTGTAACGGTGACATATGCTTCTAAACAATTAAAATCATTAACTGAATGAAGAAAGAAGGTAACACGTGTTTTTGAGACAAAAGAATGTGACGAATCTTTTAGCGCTTTGGCAGCTGCAAATGCTATTTTTTATCTTGCAAGATGAAATGCTAAACATGTGCTTCCTTAGATGAATACACATTATAAACATGTGTTTTTATTTATATATTTTATGGCATGAATTAATGATTTATTGGTAATAATACACAATTGAACATGTGCTTTTTATCTATACTTTATGTTCTTTTTATTTTTATATTTTATGGCATGAATACAAAATTAAAAGCAAGTGCTTGTTGTTCTAATTAATGGTAAGAGATTGATGATTTGATTACTGAGAACATTCTTGGTAAAAGAGATGTCTTAACAAAATGTTATGATTATATTTTCATATAGCTCTTGAACCGTTTACACAATTCACAACTTTTTCAGGGGCAAATCTGCCTAAAAAGGAAGCTATCTTTTTCCCAGTTCATAAAATTTTGAATATCTCGCTTGTTATTTATACTTCTTTTTAGTTTGTAAGGGAACCATTTTAATTGAACATGTGTTGCAGTTGGGTGGTTTTTAGATTATTGAATTTAAAGAGATTTTTAAGTAATAAATTGGGTTAATGTTGATTTAATCCATAGCAGAAAATTGTCAAACACTAATTATTAATCCCGCATTTTCAAATATGACAATTCAGTTTCTGTTTGCTTCTCCTTGCCCAATTCCAAAATAAATTCTCCCAAGAATCAGAAACAATGATTCTTCAATGAAAACCACAATATACCAAAAAATGAACAAATATATATATATATACACACACACACACACTATATGCAAGCAATACAGTGTTTATTTTTATTTTTTTGCCCAAATTACAAAAGAGAAGAATATGAAGGTCATGGCAAAGAAACTTTATTGATAACTTGATAAAAAAACTTTATAGATAATTTTTAAAACTTAAACATAATTGGGCTGATTATGTCTCACTGATTTGTATCAACAATATATCAAAGATCAGAAACCCAAAACAATATAGAAATTAAAAAAAAAGATCCTAAGTACCAGGTCAGCATATGGCAAGCAAAAATATTGGTAGAATTCCATTGTCCTCAGCAAGGAAATAATCACTTTGAGGAATCAATCCAAATTGTTGATCTTTTAGATCTATATATCACAGGATTAGAAATTTAGAGTCAATGATATAAACTTAGGACTTTGATCCCTGCGATTGATATTTTATATAGAATATAGTTAATATTAGTATTAGTATTATTACTATCACTATTATTATCACTTTCTCTTTCACTTTTATTTTTATTATTTTTATTACTACTTATATTTATTTTATTATAATTGTGATTGGATTTCATTTCTAGCCTATCCCAACTTGTTTGGGACTAAAGGCTTAGTGGTTGGTTGTTGGGGTTGTTGTTTGATCTATATATCACACTGAAAGGTTAGAAGAAGAATATGTCAACCAAATATATAATGGGATGCTCAGTATGCTATCTCTGGTGAACATTAATCTGCTCCAGCAATATATATGATTAAAAAAAATTATAGGAATAGCTAAGCAACTCTTAAGATATACATAGATCTGAGTAGAGTTGCAAAGATCAATGGCTCATATCTATTGCACTGCATCCTGTAGTATTATTACAAGCAACAAACTCTGTAATCAAAACACAACTTTTACAAGCTTATACTCACCACAAGAGGAGTTTCCCCCTTCTCTACATTAAAAGACCGAACCACTCTCTCTCCCGATGGTAAAGCCACCTCTACATTGTAACCGCCGTGGTATCCTCTAAATCCAAAACCACCCGTCACATCAATCCTTCCATCACAGTTCGAGAGCCATTCTTTCTTCAACTCCAGAAACCTCCTCCCTGCCTCATTAACCCTTCCATCGGCATCCACCAAATGTGAATTCTCTCTCCACATGAAAAGCTCCCAAAAGCCCCAAAAAACCACCCCTTCTACACTTGGGTGTGCAAAGGCCTCTCTCAAAACCACCTCCAAGTCATCCGCTCTAACATGCTCATTTTCGGCAGTTACATCTAGTTCAGTTATCCAAATTGGGATTCCCAAAATGCTCAATTTATCAAATGAATCACATATTATCTCTCCAATTGGGTTTGTGATATGGCCTTGAACCCCTATCCCACCTACCTTCGCACCTCTTTCTTGGAGGTCCAAAATTTGTTCAATGTACTTTTCTGGTGTAGATTTTGGGTCGCATCCGTCTTCTACATTGTAATCATTTACAAAAAGAACAGCTGATGGATCAAGTTTGTGGGCCTCACAAAACATGTAGGCCCATATATCAGCACCTAGCTTATCTTTGAAAAATGACCCATGGAGCATCTCGTTATTGACATCATGGTGCTTAAATTTCCCTCTATACCTAGTTAAGAGGCTCTTTAGCCGGTTATCGATACATGCCTTGAGGTCATGGTTGTTTAGACATTTGAGCCATGGTTGTACTGAGTCCTCAACCTCCCAAAAGATACAGTGACCACGTAACTGCTTTTTATGCTTCTGACAAAATTCAACGAGATAATCTGAGTCATGGTAATTGATTTTGCCTCTCTCGGCCTCAGTCCAGTACCATTTGAGTTCATTTTCAAACACAGCCCAGTTGAAATTTTTTATGAAAAAATCGGCCAGATCTTCATGGTCTATGTTGTACCGACCGATGCATGTACCAAAAGGGAAGCTGTTGTCTATTTGATTGATTTTTACCAATGCTCCTGTAAGATTGATATTATTTGATCCATGGAACCTCAGGATTACATCTCGTTTTCTCACCTGGGGACAAAAACCATGTATTGACAAACAGTTATGAGATGAAATTTATAGAAAAGACCCTTGATTACTCTACATAAATAAATGCAATATTTAATGCTCCACGGAGGATTAATTGAGGCATAAAGTGCTGAATTGCATAATAGAATTAATTTGAAAAATTATCTCAAGGGAGCTTAATTTATCTCTAATGACGCTTAATTGGCATAGACCTCAAAAATTAAAAACACTATCAAACAGGCTTGTGTACAGGGCCAGTCAAATTCAATATTCAGGTTAAAATTGAAGTATGCACATAAGAGAACAGCATGCCAACTGGTTGACAAACAAAAAAAATGAATGACACAGAGGGAACTTTACCTTGTCAGTCTTCTGTTTGAGATACTCAAACCGTGCTTTTCTATCATTGGGGAATATTTTCAAACCCATGACGCACAAATCTACACCAGGTGCAGGGCCTTGCACATACACGGTAACCTTGCTCGGTTTCTTCTCCAACCGAAATGAGCCTTTGACCTCGTACCATTGATCAGGGCCTGCATCAGTTGTACCCCCGTTGACCCACTGTTCATCTACACCTAATGCCACATTTACCTTTTGACAACCGACCCCAGCAGGCCCCACACGGACCCATGCCGATACTTGGTATGTCAGGTGGAGTCTCAGTTTATCCGTTATGACTTGGGAGGGGCCCATCCACGTCTCCATACGTCTTGTACAGCGGATGTACTTGCCATTTAGGGGTTGCTGGTATGGGGTTAGATGGTTTGGATGCATAACAGGTAGCATGTGGTGCGATTCAGTGCAGACACTTAGTGAACACGAGCCAAGTGGAGCCCACCCAGTCAAACCACGTTTCAAGTCAGCATTGTGTAATAGATTTACCCCATGTTCTTTATTCTACAAAAGCAAAGTTAAACAAACTCATAAGGAAAAAAGCTCAGTACAAATTAGGGGTACTAAATGGGTAAAAAAAAAATTCAAATCTTTGGAAAATAAAGGAAGATCAATCTTACCAATAGCATCCCACAATTACTTACCCCTACTCTGAGGTAATTTTGAGGATGCCTGCTCATAACTTACATTTTTAATAGGGCATTACAGCACCTTTGAAATTTTATGAGGTGACTGCCAAAAGAGATCTCCCAATTGATATATAAACATGATTTGTTTATCATAACAAAACAACAAAGAAATGTGTAAAAGTTGTTTTAAACCCACCTGAAGACCAGGTGGAGGCGAAGATAAGACTTTCTTTGCAGTTGCAACTGTAAAACTATTTACAAGAATATCAGTTCCAGCAGGTGGACCTTCTAGGAAAATTATAACTTTTTGAATTTCGCCAAAGAGGAGAAGCTTTCCTTGCAAATGCACCCACTCCGTGTCTGACACCTGGCCCCTTTTTTCCAAAAGTTAAACAGAATAAACATATTGCCAACTAATATATATAATTTTATTATTTGCTTACAATTTACTTGTGGGGCAATTTATAAAAAATGCTAAAATTACAACTTACTTTGCAATGCCTCTGAACTCTTCACGACCATTCTTTCCTTTATACCATATAGTGATACGTACTTCAGACTTGTTACTACTACCTCTTATACGTACAATTGCTGTAACTGTATACACAGCTTTTCTTTGCACTCTTGATGTTATCTCTTGCTCAATACCGTTCCAAGTGTCCCGTCGTTCTGTTGCCACAGAAAAATGTTTTCCTTCTAAAGGTCGAATGTTACTTGCAGGGCCAAAATCATCATTTCTCAGGATCTTGCATCCTCTCCCAGTCCAATGGTTTAAGCCATGCTCAAATTGAGGGTTTAGGGTGATGGACTCGTGTTCAGTGTTCCAAACTATCGGATTTTCCAACTTTTAATCAACACAAAAAAAAAAAAGAGATTAGATGCCAGTAGTGCAATAAAGAACTTGTAAATGGGACTTCTGACAAAAAAAAAAAAAAAAACTTACAGGCAATTGACTTGGACCCGCAGGCAATTGATTGGGACTCGCACAGGAAATTTTGACATAATCAATCAGCAAGTCCACGCCAGGTGGTGGCCCCTCAAAGTAGAAAACAGCACATTTTGGTGCAGTATTTAAGGTAAATGAACCTTCAAGCTTCTCCCATTTGTCTTTCCCAGCCAAAACCCTAATAAAGGAAAATTGCAACTGTTTCTTTCAAAGTTGTGACAACATTTATTATCAACTCATACTGTCAAAATTTATGGAAAGACAGTGCCTTCTGCCAAGCTTGTCTCTACACTGTTGGTTGGTTTTTCAACTCTGTGCATAGCTCATGAAGAAGAACAAGATCAATGATTCAGATTTGTTGTTTGGATTTTGAATGTTGAATTATTAATGAAATAGAGAGAATGTGACACCCAAAAGTTATGGCACCAAAGCAGTTCTCTTCATATAAGGAAAGCTAATGTCACCAAATCATTTCAAAAGAGTATGCAAATATCACCTAATAAGTTCATACTTGGTACCTTTCAACAAATAAATAGTTTGTAGTCGAATCAAAGTTATTCAACCGAATCGTGGCTTTCACCTCAACAGGCCCTTTAACCTCTCCGTAAACCCTTACATTGGCAAACAGGAAATATTTCACCCCAATTTTGACTTTGTCTGTGATGTCCTGCTCTAATCCTTGCCACTGCTGAGTTCGTTTGGTGACAAAGGCATAGTTATCCCCAAAATGCCCCTTGATATTATCAATAAAACCTGACCAATCAGAGGCCACATATGCATGGCAACAGATAGGTCTCCAAGGTTTGATCCCATCTGAGAAGTCATGGTTCAATATCGTATTATCCATGCTTGTACTACTTGAATCAATTGCCCTAATCGCCCCGGGTTCTCTCTGTAGAAAGTCAACATAGTAACAATTTTGAAATAATTAGACTTAGTAAAATAAGTGATATTGGAGGGTTTTTTATTTTGATAAATGGCAATAATTGAAATATGTAATGATAAAGATAATTACCTTATATGAAATTGTGACGGAATTAATTAGTAGATCTATGCCAGCTGGTGGTCCTTCAAGATAAAAAACTACTTGTTTTGGTACATTTTGCAGCGAAAATGAACCTTCTAGTTTCACCCAATTAGCTTTGCTGACTGAAACCCTATATCACAAAAGTAACTTAGTAGTAAAGGTTTGATTTGGTAAAAATTTTCTTGTGAACAGTACAAGCTTCTAACTTGAATTATATATGTAAATTACACAAAGTACAATGATTATTATAGTTAAAGCAAAGAAAAAAAAAATTAAAAATATGAGATGTATCGTACCTTCCAACACAGAGATAGTTGTCAGAGTTGTCGTGGTTCTTCAATTTTAGTGTCGCTGATACAATAATTGGCCCATGAACTTCACCAGAAACCGTGACATAAGCTGAAAGAGTGTATTTCATGTCTGGTGTAATTTTGTCTGTAATATCCTGCTCCAGTCCTTGCCAATTTTGGGTTCTTTCTGTTACAATTGCATATGTACTCCCCGAATTCGGTCTTATTCCATTTATGTAGCCGGATTCATCATGGGCCACATATGCATGGCACGAATTTGGATTCCATGAATTTAAACCCTCAGAGAAATCAAAATTTGAAATTATATTCTCCATTGTTGGGTTTTCTGCTTCAATTTCCGTATCTGTTTTCTGTTTAAGAAAGGAATCAGTTCCATCAGTTAATGCAACAAAATATTAAGGGAACAAGTCCTAACAAGGATGCAAAAATCATACAAAAATGATATGCAAGTAACTTGTCATCACTGTAATATATATCCTTATTATATTCTAGAGAAATTTAGATATATGCAGGTCATAACTTCTGAATTTAGATATCTCCATCAAAATTTTCAAATTAGTTATTTACCCATTTAAACTCAATGTATTTACAAATATCCCTATCTATTGATTTAATCCCTTAAAAATAAAGATTATTATTAATAAAAATTAAAAAGTACAATTTTGCCCTTCAAATTAAGCTGTGTTGCTCATCCTTCCTCTTTTATGCTTCTTTTTCTTCTTCTTTTCTGCAATTCAGCTGGAACTACGAGCTATTCCTTCAAACCAAATAAGATAAATATTGTAACTATTTACCTGCCAAGGGCTGAATCAAGAAAAGATGGAATTGTGCTCGTTGAAGATGATGACCATAGGATTAGTCTAGGAGCATTGAAATTACCAGTAAACACTGACCTTGTTCGGTTTGAGACATTTTTCTTTTGGGTGTACTAGAATACTCTTGCGTAGTGTTAAAATAAAAACTTAATAAAAAAACTGATTTTACCCTTTTTGTCTTTAAAATATTTATTCGAATAATTTTCTTCAACAGAAAAAGAAACAAACCAAAACTGAAGATGACAAATTGAGTTAGAAACTTAGAATTTCATTTCCGTAACAGTGGGCATTTCATGTAGTTAGCCTCCCCGGAGTATGATTAAATAATTTGTGTTGTCAACCATAACTAGTCATGGCTTCCTTCATCTGATACAAGAACCCCTAATTCTTACTTTTTCTATACAAATTGCCATAGTCATATCTAGTAATAATGTTCAGTTTCCCTTAGGATTCATCCCTTTAATTAATACATAAATATGCTTGTCTAAGCATATACTTTTCTTGCTTCAGTCTCTTCTTTCAACTCTTGTACAGCGTGTATTACTCTTTACTGAATCAAATTAATATATATGTATCCTTCTAGTTGAATTTCTCTAGACGGCCCCTAAACTCAGAAACTCAAGATAATTTCCTTCAATTGAACCACCACCAAAATCAATAAGGACTAATAAAGTAAAAGAGAATATACCTCCAACCAAAAAGTCAAAAGGACAAGCTATTCTTTGATGCCCTTTTATAGTTTGAAGTGAGGGCAAAATTGTCCTTTCAATTTTTTCATTAATATTAATTTTTTTTTCAGTGATTAAAACCAACAGATGGAAAAATTATTAAATACATTTAGTTCAAATGGGGAAATAACTAATTTGAAAATTTTGATGGGGAAATATCTAAATTAAGAAGTTATGATGGGCATATATCTAAATTTCTCTATATTCTAAATAATGAAAAATGCAACCGGATTGTATTCATCATTATCCCATTCATCATTGGTTCATTTTATTTTTTTTGTGAAAATGCCCTCTAAATCCCAATTATTGACGGTTTAAAAGCAATACCCAACAAATTAATCAAAATTTTGAAGGAAAAAAAAAACAAAAAGTACTGGTTACCGGAGTCTTGCCACGTGTCTTGTCAGCTGCGGAGGATCGATTAAGTCGTCTGTGACAGAGAGCTGCTAACCACCTCTTCATGCGTGCTTCGTCTGAAGAAAAATGGAGATCTGAGAAAGGAGGAGACACATAGGCATTTTGTCGAACAGCTGGTAGGTGAAGAAAAGTTTTCGCTTGTAGAGGGAAATAGAATAGTTCGTAGAACTACGATTCGTTTCTTCTTCCGGGGTTTAACCTTTTGCTCTGCTATCGCGAAGAATTCAGATCCTGTGAAATACCTGACCGGGTAGAATGAGATCAGACTCGTCGGTTTTAATCTGGCACGAATCTTGAAACAGACTTTCTATTCCAAAATCCAAATAAGCGCCGAATTCCTGGGTTAAGATTTTTAACAGAGCTTTTTTGGCTTTATGCAGCTGAAGAACCATATATATCGCTGTTTTGATTCTATAGTCCATATTCTGCATGAAGCTAAAACTACTCTGTTAAATCTTTTACCGATTTCATCCAATTTTTTGTCTTACTCGGGTGAGCTGAATCAATATATTTATAGATATCACCTGAGGTAACAGAAATTTTGTGTTTAAATCTGAACCGTTCAAAGTTCTATGGCACGAATATTATAGGACCATATGCATTCCAGCTTCGATCTAATTGGTTCGGATTCAGATCAGGTGGTGTGTATCTAAAGCGAAATATTTTGTTACCGTAGAGAAAAACGGACTCGGGTTCAGGGTTTATGTCTATAATTTTTTCTCGTTCCACCCAAAATTTTATTGTTCTTTATTTTAACCTCCCATTAATTATGTACGCTATAAAATCTATACCATAAGAAGCTAATGAATAATACGAAATAAAAGCTTTTTTACTAGATTTTGAGTTAATTTAAATTTTAATGCTGTTCTAACACAATAGATGACAATTAAATAACTCTTAAGTGAATTTGAATTTTTTTTATTTGTAATAGTAAAATATTACTATAAATTTTCATTAATTAAACTAATAAAACTAGTTTATATGACAGTAGAAGAAATATTTAAGTGCATATTTTAGACTTCCAAGTTCCAACTAATGAAATATTATTATATACTTAATAATTTAATATTTACTGTGAACAATATTAATTCATTATTTGTCTCCTTTTCGCAAGTTAATTATAAAAAAAAACGATTGAGTATTTTCCCTATGATTTAAATCTTATTCTTCACAAACTTCAAAATTCATTTTACCTTTCGAGCTATAAAAACTATACCCATAAAACACATGTTTTAATTTTTAATTACCATATAAAAACATACAACCTTAAATATCAAGTTTTCCTTGAGTAGTTCAACCGTTTCAGACAAATAATTAAAAATAAAATACAAGTTTTTTTTTTCCAATTCCGTTTGGTCATAAATCAAAATAATTTAGGC
This sequence comes from Carex pumila, assembly GCA_033356055.1. Taxonomy (NCBI): domain Eukaryota; kingdom Viridiplantae; phylum Streptophyta; class Magnoliopsida; order Poales; family Cyperaceae; genus Carex; species Carex pumila. The sequence continues at coordinate 53,300 of JARJHM010001146.1, read as the reverse complement.
AATTTAATTCAAATAAAGAACGAGAAACAATCAAAAGTAAAAACGGTCGTACAATGTATCTTATTTATATTTGCTGCAAAAGTCTCAACTAAAGCACCAATTACAGAACCAGATCAATTTGCTGCAAAAGTCCAATTCTTGCAACTAGATCATCGGTACATTGAATTTGAAAACATAGTCTAAACAAATTATTCTTGAATTGACAACTCCGTCGAAATTCACATCACAAAGATATTTTAAAAAGAGGCTTGAACTAATTTTGGTTGCTCTTTGGTGTCTGAGCTTGGCTCCTTTTTCTCCTCTTTGGGTTGCTCCTTTTTCTCCTCTTTTGGTTGCTCCTTTTTCTCATTTTTCTCCAATTTAGGGCTTTTTTTCTCCTCTTTCGGTTGTTCTTTTTTCTCCTCTTTTGGTTGCTCTTTTTTCTCCAATTTAGGGATTTTTTTCTCTTCTTTTGGAGCAGTATTCTCTTTCTTCAGACCAGCCTTCTCTCTTAGTTGTTCAAGTTTCTCCATTAGTGTTCTTCTCATATCTTGTTTCGCGATTCGTGCATGTGCATCTGCTGGTTCAGTTTGGATCAAGGCCGTAAAAAGAAGTGTACTCGTCACACATGACAAGGCATCTCTACGTGATATATTGCTTCCTCCATTTAAAATTATTTTTGGAGAACTCCTTTCAAACTGCCAAGGTTGAAAAAGAAAAATTATATGCAAATAAAGCAAAATGTTCCAAGTTGAGCTAATCTACATGATAAATCTCACTTTGACAAATAACAATAATATTTTTTTGTTGGGTTTCTTTGCATTTATGTTCCTGACCTACATATACTTCTTTAGTTGGTACTTTGCTTTCTCTTTCACCACCCACCCCCCCTCCCCGCAAAAAAAAGGCTTACTGGTACAGATCAAATTTTCAACAACAAATGCTAGAGTAATAAAGTTAGTTGTAAGCCCAAATGTGAAGGGCATAGGATGACTTTTGCACAAATACCCCCTAGAAGACTAGAATTCAGTATTTTAAAAATACTTCAACAGCAAAAGCTTTCAATTTGACTTCATAAAGCATGGAAAATTAGTTTGATATGAACCTAAAAGAGAAAATTTTATAAAAGAGTTTCCTCTTATACATAATGCTAAAAATTGTTCTTTTTTTCATTTAGAACCTTTACAATTATTTCCCATTAAGTGAAGTCAACATAACACATCTCAAGAAATCTAGCCAAGAGAAATCATTGCAGAAGTTATATACATTAACTTGCTATTTCCTGAAAAACCTGTGAAAGAAATTTTCACATAATGTTGAAAAAGTTTCACTTTAGAAAAGCAATCATAACTTTATATATAATTTTTTTAAGACAATTAAGACAACAAAAAGGTTTTGGTGCTAGTTTTGAAGAGTTTGTGCAAAACTTCTCCTATGTTACCAGTAATGGTGCAGCAAAAGCGTCTTTCTGAAAAAATTGTTGCTGCAAGTAACACCCAACATTGTTTTTATTCAAATTAAGAACAACAACATTTTGTACTATTTGCAATATACATCCAAGTGTGGTTAAACTGTTGTCAGTAAAGGAAAAGTTGATCAATCCCTTTAAGAACTAGTTTACATGAACTTAAAACCCCAAATGTATATCTGCCAGACTTAAGTCTTTATCAAATTAGGTTAGAAAAATTACTAGATTAGTTTTTACCAGATCATAACATAATTTAAAGCATTTCAATCTCACTATTATAATGGTAAGACATGATTTGTAAATATGCATTTGGTACTATTTTGGAAGCGCTGACCTGCTGGGCATTCATTTTTTTAGTAAATACAATAAATAGTTGGTCCTATTTAGAAAAGGTGCTTTATCAACAGTTCGATAAAGCAAATCCAGGGAAATCACAAGTCAAAAGTCACCCGTTATTAAAGCAGATTTTGCAGATTAACCCCACCTTAATAAATAAATCAGAACGTGCATTTTACCAATGAACTCAGCTGTAATCAGTCCAGAGATCCCCTTAAACCGCTCTCCACAGTGAAATAATCACTAGCTCTTGCATTAATACAAAGTATTGACATTGCAACATTGTACACAAAAATGCAAAGAGAAAACAGATCTGGTTAGATATCAACCTGGAGAGAAGCTTGGGTTTTGAACGAAGAGTGATTTCTGGTAACGACGCGAGGTATTGAAGGAGTGGTGTTTAGCTTGAGAGAAGAAAACGCCATGTTCTTCGATCTACTGTTGTCCTTTTCTAGTGGAGAAGTGGATCCGCAGAGGCACACTGCTAGTCTGCTATTTTGTTTTGTTTATAAGTTTATTGTTTACGAAGAAAAAAAGATAAAAAGAAAAGAAACCTTTCTCATAATAATTATATAACTAATACCGATCAAGTAGGCCCCATCATATTGGGCCACGTTTTACTGATTCCATATCCCCTGAGGTAACAAAATATTTCTGTTTGGATTATGGACGTCCGATCGGAATCTGGGTCAACCATCTCGAGGCGGATGATGATTAACGGTCCAGATCCAAAGAGAAATTTTCTGTTACCTTAGGTAACACGAATTCCATTTTACTCGGCCCTGGTCCACTGCGAGTCCGTATCGTCTGCATTAATTCAGAAGAGCATATTTTGAGTTAATGCATATTGGCCGTCTGATTGTAATCGGAGCCCATCCAGCCTCCGCCTATAATATAGGGGTCTTTAATATTGGTGCGGATCTAATATACATGAATCTTCAAAACTGCTCGGACGGTCCATATATGTTAACTCGAAAGATTCCTTTTTGAGTTCACGCAGAGGATACGAATTCGTCCACTGTGGCACTGCCCCTGTTTTGTTTTGCATGCTCCTCACCGACTCGACTCGAGGGAATCGTGATTCACATGGTCTTTGTAAGGTATTTTCTTCCTCCAGTGTAAGGACCTGGAGACGTCCTGTCATTCCACACACAGCAGGGAATTTGAAACATACCATAAACAACGTGTCACAGGCTCTGTCAAGACACGTGCCCTACTAAAAATTATAGCGCCTGGTACATTCCATAGCAAAATACATTAAGATACATATTATTAGACAAACGAAAAAACTGATCCAATAAATTTTACTATTCATTCAATTGTCATATAATTGTACACATAATTAGGGTGTTTAAACGGTTAGTTTGTTCTGTTTTCAACCAAACTGCAAAATTTTAGTTTAAATGGTTCGGTTTTTAAGTTTAAATGTATCGGTTTGATTGAATTTTTGAATTATTTCGGTTTAAATGGTTTGGTTCGATTTAGACTTTTCAAAACCGACTAAATCGAACCGACCAAATTATATTGGTTTAAGTATGATTTATATTTTATTTGATTCAATCATTGCTTGTTTTTTTCATTTTGATTTAAATATTTTAAAATATCTACATATTTTGTATGAAATTAAACAACTTATGTATGAACATGTTTAATTTTCATTAATAATAACATTAATATGTTTATTTCAGTTTGAATTGAACAAATCAAAATTTACTTCAATTTGTTTAATTTGATTCTTAATCGATTTATAAGTTTAATCAGTTCAGTTTGATTCTATTTTTGACAACTGAAAAAAAAAAGTTTGATTTAATTTTCTTAGTTCGGTTTCAACCCCCTACACATAATACGAGATAATTATAACGCAATTTTTGAAAGGGTCAAAGGCCGAGCGCAGGAAATAAAATGAAAAAGCAAGGAGTTACAATTAATGCGGCCCATATTGGCCTTTTAATATTGTTGTTAGTATTTTAAGGCTTCAAAACCAACCCATATTTTCAATCAAATACTTAACCAGAAACACAGTAATCTGTAATCTGAATATTCCTTTTTTAACAAGGCATTACAGTTCTTCAAAAAGTAAACTAGAAACCACAGTAATCAAATCCTGTTTCCTTGCAAAGATATCAATCGACTATTTGATGTAACCAGTTGATTAGCACTGAGACTGCGAATGCACTTGATATACGGTGTTAATTATTGATGTGACAGCATCATTTTTGTTGGAAATTAAATACCCAATAAATAGAACAGATAAGCATGATAACAAGGTAACAACACAAAATAGTCAAATATAAAAGGAAGCTGCTATGCCCGCCAAAACCAATTTCCCAAATATCTTTCAAACCAACTGCGGTCACATGAAAAGTGTTTGTAAATTTCTTCTCATAATTCTATAAATTTCAATACTCAATTCTCTAAATCTATTCAACGAATTCTATGAAAACTAGCGACATTTCATTATAGTGTGATTCTCAATAAACTTCTTAGTTTAACCACTTTGACCAAGACCAATTAGATCACTTGTAGAAGTTTTCTAACAACTTTTCAAAACTAACAACTAACTGAAGACCATTTTAAACTATTTCTTTGAATCCTATCAACATAACTCTGTAAATTGTTTTTTTGAATCCTATGAACATAACTCTGTAAATTATATCTGTGAATCATGTAAACATAACTCTATTAACTGTTTCTTTGAATACTGTAAATTGGTAAAAAAAAAAAAAAAAAAAAATTCAAAATTTAATTTTTTTTTTTTTTTTTTAGATCTACATCTTGATGTCACTTCTATTCGTTTTCAGAGATAGTAAAAAGATAGTAAAAATTTTTGAAAAAATACAAAACGACAATATTGATCTGCATTACGGACAACTCCATGCATAGCACCATAGACTCACTCAAAGTTTTAAATAGGATAGTTATGAGTCGGACCATTAAAAACGGTTCAAGCTTTATCCGGGAACGTTCAGGGATAAATGTCTCAAATTTATTTGCACTGCAGTACATTGTACAAGTATCTTAAAAGGAAGTTAGAAACAAGATAGAACAAAAAGATTCAATTAATTAAAAACCACTAGACTAGCTTTATGTATATACATCAAATTTCCCTAATTAAATTTATTTGCTTGTTCAATTTCTGTAGTTAAATCATCGTATCTGTAATTATATTTGTCATCGTATCTATTCTGATGCGGACATTGTTGCCAAGACCGGTCCTGAAGATTTTGGAGCCCAGGGCGGAAGCAAATTTTTGATATTTTTTGAACAATTTTTTTTTATCAAAATAATATGTGGAGAACCCCTATTATATTTATCTTTAGAATAATTAATATTATAATTTCTAATAAGACCATTCTCAACAACCAAATCTCTAATCGGCCAAATCGGATCGGAAACTCATATTTTTATTAGCAGAAACTTGTTTTTCACTAAAATAATAGAAAAATTAGGTAAAATAAATAATTAATTAAAAGGAGACATTATTGCTGAAATTATTATTTTTCTTTTAGTGTTCATTAAGTTAAAATTAATTTCAAACCAATTTTAATAAAAATGACAAACTTCACAGCATGGACTATGTTCATTTTTTTAATAAAAATTAACGAGACAGTAAGCTTGTCTTCATTTCGTCTTAGTTGACTAGCAATCTCTTCAAATATAGCATGGATTGTCTCCATTTCTTATGTATTAATTCATCTAGTACTGCGATGTAGGCCACATATTAATAATTTGGGCCCACCTACAACATCATTCTTTCTAATGTTTTTCTGCCCTGCACTTTACAGAACAGTTCGAGAACTCTTCTTCTCCAATCAGCATTTTAACCCAGTCAAAATTACAAATTTCTCCCCCAAATCGAACATGGGTGGTAAGTCGTAACACTTCACTTCTCCTCAAAAATTGCTTCAAATCATGAGAATCATCTCCAAACCGGCTCCAAACGTCAAGAATCGGTGAAGAATCGCTTGATTAAATTAGTTTGATCTGGTTTTTCATTCTATACTTTTTTAACATATACAATATTTTTTGGGGCTTCATTGGATTTTGGGACCCGGGGCCGTTGTGCTGGCTACCCTGGGTCAGGGCCAAGCTTGGTCATTGCCTCCATCTTGCTTCAGTTTTTTCTCCTGCAGCACTCAAAATAGTTTGTCATACCTCCTCCATACTCTGCTCTTCTTCCTCCTCCATGCTCTGGAGCTCTTCTTTCTCTGACATGCTCTGGAGCTCCTCCATGCTCTGAAGCTCTTCTTTCTCTGACATGCTCTGGAGCTCCTCCATGCTCTAGAGCTCTTCTTCCTCTGACATGCTCTGGAGCTCTTCTTTCTCTGACATTTATGGCCAGCTCTGGTGCTGGGCAGCCAGGGCGACTGCCCCGGGCCCTAAGATTCAAGGGGCCCCAAAAAATAAAAATGTTTGTGTATATATAAAAAAAATGTATATATTAAAAATAAATAAAATATTAAGGCCCAAAGTTTGTATGTATAAATGGCTCAACTTTTTCTATAAAAATTAGACTGGCTAATCGCTTTCATAAATACTTTAGCACCATATGCTTCTAAGTCGTTTTTGCATTTTAAAAGTCTAAATAGTCGATTCAAACCGTTCAACATGATATCCATATTAAAACATGCTCGGAGACCAAATTTTACAATTTTTTTTACTATTTTTAAGGTAGGTAGAAAATCATTCTTTTTATGGTTCAGAATCCTCTGAATCAATGGATTTTCTACCTATCTTAAAAAATAGTAAAAAAAATCCAAAAAAATATAAAATTTGGTCTCCAAGCATGTTCTAATATGAATATTATATTGAACGGTTCAGATCGACTGTTTGTACTTTAAAAATACAAAAATAACTTAATAGACATATGGTTTCATAAAAAAATTGTATATATAAAGGGCTCAAAAAATTTTCCCATCCCAGGCCCCAAAAACTTCAGGTCCGGCCCTACTGACATGCTCTGGAGCTCCTCCATGCTCTGGAGCTCTTCTTTCTCTGACATGCTCTGGAGCTCTTCTTCCTTTTTCTTTCTAAACGAGAAGAATACCTGCAATTTAGTAGAAAATATTAGAAAAATTAAAGTTCAACACTAATCCTGTTTTAGTATAGTGTTAAACATTCTTTGTAGGAATGATGATTTATTATTATTGGTTTCCAGTTTTGTTATGGAGGAATGACCATATATTATTTTTGTTATACCTTCCATTTTCATTGTGCCAAACCAAACAAATTATAAATAATTGTACTCATTTAAGGATACCTGTTTTTATACCTTTAAACTTGTTCTGTAATGTTAGATTAGTTGGTAAATTTCCTTCAATCAATATAAAAAAAATTAAAGCTAAACCCAAAATTCTCTAAACTTACTCCTTTGATGGGTTTATTTGTTCGGTAGAGTATATCATTGAGATGCTCAAGGACAGTGGTGACCCCTTTGTAAGCAAAATATTTGATGTAAAATACTATGATTTTCCCAGGATTGGTCCTCAAATAGCTCAGCCGTTGTTCTATGTCGGGTTCGTACTGCATCACATGCCACCGTAGGAATGTATCATACACCACATCGGTACCCTAATCAAGAGAACATAATTTTTCCAAGCATAAGGTATCATATAATAATTAAAGGAATGATTGTTTCGTAATGTTGATGTAATATTATATAATACATTAAAAACTTCTAATTTGAGTAATTATTTATTTATATATACCTTAGTCTTTGGATACCATAAGTAAACAAAAAAAGCAAGCTTTAGTTCACCATATGCAGGTATCCTGAAACAAAGACAAATAAAAGGGGATCAATTTCTGCAATAGTATATGTATGTTTTTAGAGAGGATAATTATATAAAATGTTTAACAATAGTTGCTTTAATTACCATTGAACAACGCTGAATGTCTCGACAATCATCACAATTGCAACTATTATCCTGCATTTTGCACAATTTTAGAATAAAAATGTCATTTATTTTTTTTACTTCTATTGTACATGATTTAGATTAAAAATACACAAAGAAGATCTTATTCAACGTATATGAAATTATTCTTTCTTTTCCTTTTGATGTAATTTTAAGGATGGATATTTCATTTCCTACTTGAAACAAATCTTCTTGTGGCCCACTTATTAATTCAATGTGTAGTACCACACATGTTTCCATATAGCAGTCCCACAGAAGATTTTGGTATGTATTATTTGATGCCCATCATTTTTTCATGGACCCGTTTTGTATTTGACGGTTTTGACTGTACCAAATTGAAATTTGGGCCAACCTAGACCAATAAATAAATGGTAAACCAGTCATTAATGACTGCTGCCTTGAGTCCTAATAAAATATTACTTACATAACTATATTGATTTTGAATTTTGAGTGAGTCTATGCTACTATGCATATTACGATTTGTTACTGTGCTATGGTTCTATATTCGAGTTTTCAAATCCTAACGGTCGATCCGAACCATTCATCTTGTTCTTCATATTAATGTGTTTGGAGACCAAATTTTACATTTTTTGAAATTTTTTTACTATTTTTTAGATTTATTGAAAATCACTGTTTTTGGATGGTCTAGAATTTTCAGATCAAGTGATTTTCTAAATATCTAAAAAAATAGTAAAAAATTTTCAAAAAATGTAAAATTTGGTCTCTAAACACATATTAATATGAAGAACAAAATGAACGGTTTGGATCGACCATTAGAATTTGAAAACTCGAATATAGAGCCGTAGCACGGTAACAATCCATGATATGCATAGTACCATAGACTCACTCTTTGAATTTTATCTTGTACTAACAAACACTGCATTGACCTAACCTAAACAAACCATAATTACCAGGCGCATTTAATATACTGCCCTTGATTATAATTTATTTCTTTTAAAATTGATTGGAGCATTTATTAAGCACAGTAATAAACAGAACTGGAGAAAAATCTAACGAACCCAAATACCAGCAAAAGTTCCCAAATCAGCAAATTATGATCTTTAATTGAAAACTAAGGAGGATTTGAATGATACCAGTATTGACACCAAAATCTGAGCTGATCGATGTGGCAGGGTCGTTGCTCAATGATCTGAACGCACTTGAAAGCGGGGAATGCATATCCAAGCAACAATCTGAAAATTTTAATTCAGAATCAAACAATTACCAGAAAGAAATTGCTTTTTATCAGTTTAATAATTAAATTATAAACTTACGTGAGTAACTCTGTTAAAAAATCGCCGAGCGTCTTGTGGGTTGACCAAAACCAGAAGAACAAAATAAGCGCAGATATACAGCTGGAAATAAAACAGAGGTTTGTTTTGAGATTATTTAAAAAAATTGTGTTTCTTCGCTTTTCAATAAAGGAATGGAAAGGATAGAGAAGGAAAGAGAAGGGAGGTTGTGGTTTGCACCAGATATTTGCTCCGGTTCTCCCTCATTTCCGAAAATTCACTCCAACCCTTCCCTTCCCAACATAAAATATTATTTTATTTCTAAATAAAAAAAAAATCCTTTTAATCATCAAACTAAGTAGGTGGTGAATTTATATTTTTCTTTTATTATTATTATTTTGTTTTAGAATATTTGTGCGCCAAGATCAATGTCTTCCGATCAATACCTAAGTTGAGTGACCTGATTCAAATTAAGGGCCTGTTTTGAATTATCCGATAGCTCCTTAAGATGTAAAATGGCATATTCAATTTCAACATCTCAAACCAAAGAATTCATTAAGGTGACTAGTGACTACAGCTGACATTACATAGAGATGTTCCTTTCAACCGAAGGAACATAAATGGTAACAAAGAACTGAGAAGATATAATCACCTTATTAGGAAGAAATTAGATTTATCCAATTTTGGTTGCTTATCTGCCTTTGGTTGCTTATCATTTGTGTCTTCACCTCTAGGTTCAGAAGCTTCTTCATGTTCCATCTGGGTTGTTGACCCCTCTTTTGGAAAAAACCACCTGCTTAGTACAACAAGCCCACAATCATATTAATGATAAAAATAATCTGCTAAATTTTTTTTTTGAAAAACTGACAGTGGCTATCAGCTATAATCTGCTAAATTTATTAGCAGTAAATCATGCAGGCAGGTACATTCAAGTTGCTAGCACAGGATAAATTAAATAAAATTTTACAGTAAAACCAACAAAGAGTCCGTAGAGCATAAGATCATGATACATCACTACAAAATTATTTGCCAAATATAAGAAACGAGAAAAAAAGAAAAAAGTTCCTGTTAAGTCTACAAAGTAGATACCTGGTGGTGCGTATTGGTTCTGGGTGACACAGTTTCCAGCCTTTGGGAGAATCAAATTTTGGGCAATGAACAACATTCAGTTTCTCAAGAGAAAGTTCTGGTAACCCCTCCACTAAAAGAAGCTCGTTACAGTGTCTAATTTCCAGTTTCTTTAATGCAGGAAGATCTTTAGGCAACTCAAGAGACTTCACTTTTTGAAAGCCATCAATACTTAATGACTCGAGCGAAGGAAAATCCGGGAGGTAAGGTAGTTTGACACAGCAATAAAGAGACAAATTCAGAAGGGAAGAGAAACAAGGTACCCTCTTCAACATGGGGCACCTACTTATGGAAAGAGTGCGAAGGCAGGGAAAATCACGATCACTTGTCTCAAATAGTTCTTCCAAATCGTACATCTCCCACAGATTCAGTGTTTCCAAGGATGGAAACTTGGGAGTATTTGAAACAAGTTGGTTATCTGTGTTCTCCAACCTTACGAGATGGTATAACTTTTGTACACTGAGATGCCTTAGAGATGGCAAGCCACCAAGTGCAGGAAACTGGCTACAGTTGAGGCATTTATCCAGAATAATCGAGACTAATTTCGAAAATGAAGGATCTCCCATCCATGTTGGAAACAAATTGCCTCTGTAGTTCCTAATAATCAGCTCCCCAATTTTTGGGTTTGGTTTCAGATTGTATAAAACCTCTTCTGAAATTGTAACACTTTCTTTGGATTCTGTACATATTCTGTTATCCTTCCAGTGCAGACACAAGGTATTAAGATGCACTTTATTATGCAAAGCGGCCTCTTTAGCATCTAAACCATTTCTAATATTCTCAAGCCCTGCAATCTGAAGACAGCCACTAAGACGGTTCAAGTCCTTTAATTCTTGGATGCTACAATATGGTATTTCACAACCTACACAAAAAGATGCTAATGACTGGAGATTTGTCAACTGCCCTATACCAATCATCATTTTCACACAACCTAATTTCTTGCTCACATCAAGGTGGCGTAGATTCATTAGTTCCATCACACTTTCAGGTAATTCAACCAAGTGTTGGCAATCTTTGGCCTCTAGAGTCTGGAGACTTACTAAGCTACATAATGCTCTTGGCATGCTCCTGATTTTTGTGTCATTGACACACAAGTACCTCAGTTGTTTTAACACACCAACTGAGCTTGGCAACTCCACAATATCAGTACAACTTAAATCCAAGGTTCTTAAGTTTATGCATTTTGTGAATAGATCACTTAAGGTGGTAATATCCAGAATAGAAATGTTTATCCCGGTTTGTAAAGAAAATCTACTGAGGGCCAAGAAAGATTGCAAATCTGAAGCTTTTTCTATCAGAGGTTCCATTTTGTCAATTTGGATCTTTGAGGGGTTGAGGGAGAAATGAAAGCAATTTTCATGTGTCCTCTCTAAAGCATCTTCAGCTAGAGAGAATTCATTCCTGGAAAAGTGAGTTGCCAAAGCACGAATAAGATCATGCATGATATATTTATCTTCTTCTACATCATGGAGAGGTGAGTGCTGAAAGAACCCTCTCAGCAACAATTCATCCAAATTCTGAATACAAACCTCTTCAGGTTGTCTTCCTTCCACAGAGATTATGAAACCTTGTGACATCCACATACGAACAATCTGCTGTTTCGCAAAGACATAATCCTTTGGAAAGAAGGAACAATACTGAAGACACTTCTTTAGGTCGTTTGGCAATAGTTCATAACCCACCCTTAGAGTTGGCAATGTATCCCCATCAAACCCATCCATATTCCACAGATCAGTTTTCAAAATTTCAACCCATGATTCTTCATTTTTTAAACACACAAGGAGGCCAGTGAGAACCTTTATACAGAGGGGGTTGTGCTGGCACTTTGAAACAAGTTGCTTGCCAGTCTCTACTAAATCAGTATTGGCATTTGTATTAAGACCAGGGAATATATGTTGCCGGAAAATTTTCCAGCAGTAATAATCAGATAAAGGATCCAAATAATAAATTTGCACTGCACCAATGACCTCAGCTACATCCTTGCTCTTAGTAGTGACCAGCAATACACTTCCTCTGGTACTATGGTTTAATATGGTTACTATTCTATTCCAAAAATATGGGTTTTCATTCTCAGCATCATCCAATACAACAAAAACTTTTGTACCTGACAATTCATCTATCAACAATTCCTCAAGTAAATCTGCTTCAGTCATGGAACAAGGAGAGCTCGTAACAGACTCAATGAGTTTCTTTATTAGTTTTGTTTCATCAGACTTCTCAGGCATAGTAATGAAGATACGAGCATCAAAGGAATCTAATACTCTTTCTTCATTGTAAATAAGTTGAACTATACTGGTCTTGCCAATACCACTGTCACCGACTATGCAGACTACAGTGAGATTGCTTCTGTTGAAATCATCTGACAATAGGAATTCGAGGATCGAGTTCTTTTCATTCTCTCTGCCATAAACTGGTGAATCGCCAACAGGGGAACTCCTTTGGAAGGACTCTATCGTCTCATCAAGCTTAAAGGAGAAAAAAAAGAAAAAGAAAGTAGAATTAAGTAGAGTAACAATGATTATCCAAAGAAAACACACACAAAAAAAAAAAGCACGCAAAGTTACTAATGCTAGTACTGCAGATATTCCCGTGTGCTAACACAAAAAATTAATTATTTTACACAGAAAAATGACTTTTTGTTGTTGTTTGCGATTGGACTCTGGTACTCAATCTAGTCTAGTACAGCAGAGTAAAAAAGCACATTGTTTTGCAGACCATTACCTAGCCTATGTTGGGATAAACTAAGCAATACTGCACTGCTTTGTGCCAGTATGCAAAGGATTGAAGAGAGAAGAATATTTTTCTGAATAGAAACAATGCTTTATTTCCTTTCTCTCTTACTCAATTACATAGAATTCAGAAGTATTTAAAGCAATACAATGTTCCTAAAATAATCACCCACAACTTTCCTAAATTAAGCACCCACTACACAACATGCTGAAAATAACTAACCACTACTCTAACTAATCCTAAAATAACTATGCTGAAAATAACCAATGCCTAAAATAACTCATGCAGTTTTTATGCATCTAAAAACTGCTTCTAACTAAACTAAACATATGCAAAGATTATCTAAATATAATTTTGAATTAATTTTCAACAGCCTATACCAATACCAGATTTTTGTTTAGCAGTATCTAGCAGCATTAACAAGGTAGTATGTTTATCAGGATTCTGCTTTTCTAATCTTGGAAAGAGGGAATGAACACAATTTAATAGCAAAGCTGAAAAGACTACAGTGTGTTTATTACCTCCCAGTTCTGAAGCCCTGAATTTTTGCACCACTCCTCCAAAGAAGGGCAGTAGGTGAGGTCTAGGTATTCAAGCAATGGAGGCAGCTGCACATGCAAATCAAATTGTAGATTGGAACAGAAACTTAGGGATAAGCTTCTAAGAGATAGTAGCTTGTTGAGCCCAGTAAGTGAAGTGAGCTCCGGGCAGCAGCTGATCTCAAGAGCCTCAACTGCCAACAACTTCTCACAAATTGACACTGCATTTAATCTTTCACACCCACTGATTCTCCAGGTGTGAAGTACAGGAAGCCCTGGAAGTTCTACAAAGTCTGACAAACCAGAAAGGTGCAAAGAAGTAATCAATGTAAACGGTGATGCGTGGCTAAGCTGGCGATTGTATATTGTATCGAAGAAGCTATCTACAGATTCAGGGCCATCACTTAGCACTGATTGTTTCATCAGCGTTTTGTATTTCTCCGACCAAGGTTGAGAAGGGTTGCTGGAGTAAAGGATTTCACCCACTTCTTGTTCTGACAAGCCAGGGTTTATATGGGCAAGCACACCACTATAACCTATCTTAATTTCCCCAGAAACCAAGAGTTCCTCTAAAATCCGGATTATCCAATTGATCTCATCATCAATTTCGCTTGAACTAGGAAAACTCGTGTAAAACCCCTCTGTTGCAAAACCTGAAAAAGAAGAGCTACCTACCTCCTCTAACTTTTTCTTTTGGCCCGGTAGGTTTGAAGCCATGGCTGCATCCTTGCCTAGCAAAAGCTGCTCGAGCTTGCACAAGATCTGGTCGGCAGCATAAGCAACTACTCTAGCATTAACGATCCAACGGTCCGGGAATTCCCGGCAAAGATTGGTGTTCACAGTTTCCAGATCAGAGAACAGCTCTCTCATCCGATTGATTGATCTGCTGAGGCTTGGTGGGAGGAAGGAGGAGTAGATTGAATCTAGGAAGCTGCATCCCATCATCAGACTGAGAAAGTGAGTTGGAGTGATTCCCATGGTTCTTTTGGAACGTGGATAAGTGCAGGAGGGAGTATGGATTTTTCGATTGTATGTTGTTCTTCCCTTTCTATGTTTCCTTTTTCTCCTTAAACTTTGAGGCTTTGATTACAGTTTTCAAATCCAGTGCAATACCTGACTGTGTAGAATGAGATATGAGTCGTCCATTTCAATCTAGCACGAATCTCCTATATTATACCCAATTAAATTGATTTTAATCATCTGGAAAGACTGGAATATTCTTACTCGTTCCCTCAAGTACCTGAGGGATTTGGACTGTTTGATAGAAAGCAACTCGTCAACTACTGCTCCACGAAAAGGATAATTTTTTTGGAGGGAATTTCATGCATCCCCTCAAAAATCTTCAAACTACGTATACTCCTCTAAAATTCAAATATCATATTTACCCTTCTAAAGTTCAAAACCTCACACATTTACTCAATTTATTAATATTTCTAATAAAACTCATTTAAATATATAAATTATCCATTTTACTTTTTCTCTCTTTTCTTTTTCTTCTTATGCATATGTGCTCTTTCTCTCTTTTCTTCCATAACCTGCCCGCTCTACCCAAGCTAACCGGAACCCTCAACAGAATAACCCCCTCAGTGTGGGCTTTTTTTTATACCACTGTGAGATTAATGACTCACCTGAGCCTTCTGCCATGGTTCATACAATGCTTCCGATAAATTTTAATGAGACAGAGCTACCTACTCTAATACAATCTCTATTACAAAGCTAATTATCTCTATCTATAGCTAATTCTCTTTTTTGACCGTTACTTTCAAATTTTACAAGATTTTATATGGCTTATTATAGTAATTAGCTTTATACCCTAATTTTTTTTTTTTTTTTTTTTTTTTTTTTTTTTTTTTTTGCAAACTTTATATCTTAATTAATCTAAGGGAAAATTTCTAGTGTGCCCATGCAAATATTCAAAATAGCCAATTTACATATCAAAATACCATAATATCTTGTATCCCCATCAAAACTCAATAAATTTTCTTCTATGCTCTTTTCTTTATTTAATCTTTTATTTAGTTATTTTAAAAATCAAATTGACTAATTAATATACCCTACTCCTTCCTTAATTAAAAGAAATTGAATCTTTACATGATCATTCGAAAATAAATTGTAAGAACACGGTATCAGCTGAAAGAATACAAATTCTATTATTCGAAAAGAAAATTATATATCCAAAGCAATTAAAATCTTTTTTATTTTTCAATTGCGTCATTTTTCATTTATCAATTTCTCCTTTCTTCCCGCTGGCAATCCATTCTTTTCCATTTAAATTTGTGAAAAGAGAGCAAAAAGAAAAGAAAATAAATAAAAAGTGACTATAATGCAAAAAGAAAAAAGAAGAGAACAAACTAACTGGAGATATCAAACTATTCAAAGCTAGTAACTGGAGATATCAATTATCGTTTTACAATCCTTGTTGAAATTAGGTCATAATGTAAGCAGTTTCTTAAGTTGGTTGCGGCATTATGTTGGTCGATTGAGGGAACTGGGATTGGATCGATACGGATTTGTCTGATCAGTGAATCAATTCAATTCAATTATTTATGAAGGGAGGAGAGTATATAGGTCAATTCAATTTTTAAACTAACTAAATAAATGTTAAATTAATAAGGGTATACGAGGAGGGATCGGATTACATCATTTTTTTGGTGACACCGGTTATATCCTATATTTACAAAGTTCAAACAGTCGATTCAAACCGTTCAACTTGTTAGATATGTTAAAATATGATTGCAGATCAAATTTTACATTTTTCTGAATTTTTTACTATTTATTAAGATGGGTACAAAAATTCAACGGTCTGAATATAGCGATTTTGTTAAATACTTAATAAATAATAAAAAAATTCAAAAAAAATATAAAATTTGATCTGCAAGCACATTTTAACATATCCAACAAGTTGAATGGTTTGGATTAACTGTTTAGACTTTGAAAATTTTGAAAATAGAGAGTGTAATTCAATGTCACCAAAAAATGGTGTAATCGGATCCCTCCTCAAGGGTGTGTGTGTGTGTGTGTGTGTGTATAAAAGAAAAAATATTAAGTTTTGATGGTGATATTTAGGAGTGGCAAAAAAATTTGTAGTTTGTGATTCAATTTGAATTTGATTTGAGTTTAGTTCGATTTGAAATTAGTTTGTTTGGAAACAAATGAAACCAGTTCGATTTGAAACTTATTCAAATCAAACTCAAACTGGATATAATCCGTTTGAAATTGATTCACAAACTATTTAGATTCGAATCTCAAACAATACAACTAATATATTCAACCATTAATCTTTAACAATGCAGGAACCAAACTTATATCACAGCTCAAAATTATTAATATAATGGCAATTGATAATAGAAAAATATTTTAGCAGTGTAACAAATTAACAATGGAATAAGTTCCATTTGGCTAGGTTCATGCCGTGATTTTAATCAATCTAGCAGCGTAAAAGGTAAGGAAATCTTGAACTGGCTCATAATCCATTAGTGTGAATTTGTGAAAGGTAAAAGAAAACCATGTGAATTTTGCTCTACTAGAAGATAACTAATGCATAAACTACCAGTATAACTAGGGCTGCCAAAAAAACATTGTAGTTCGTAATTCGATTGACTTCAATTCGAAAAATGTATAGTTCGCAATTAATTCGATTCGAAACAAATCAAACCTATTTCGATTCAAATATTATTCAAACTCAAACTCAAACTAGGGTAAGTTTGATTTGGTTTGATTCGTTTCCACCCATAGTGATATTAGATATTATATATTGTGTTTTGATGGGTAAATTGGCTATTTTGAATGTTTACATGGGCACACTAGAAAATTTCCATTAATCTAATTACAATGGCTAATTGATTGGTGTGCATTGTTATCTCTTAATTAGCGACAGAAGTCAGAAGCTTCTTCATTAATATACAAGTATTTTATTATTATTATTTAGTATACTGGTTAAGAGACACATCACTTGGTCGACTTTGCTAGCAAAGCCAACCAGGAGTCATTTTTTTTATTTTTTTATTTGCAAGTTGATATTTTGACGTTTTACCTGTAATTAATTTAAAGCGTAATTTACTATAAAACTCGATTGCAAGCTGTATTGGTATAGTCGTAAGCGATTACGTAATGTAGCATCTACTTGAACTCTGTTCTAAATTTTATGTCAATTCAATATTAATTCACAATTATAAAATAGCAATAAAAAAATCATATCATGAATTTGATTTAGATTTAATATCATCTCACCAAAAACTACAACATACTGTTGTTATTGAACTAGGTAAATATGTTTTGTATCTCAATTGCCTGTGCTAATTAACCGAATTCACATCACCTAAGGTTACCTGACTAAGTATAACTGAATTGAACGGCCCAAAACTGAAAATTTTAACTTGGCACGAATCTCAAAGCACAAATAATACTGTCCCCTGCGCCATCTCGAGCAGGCACTGTCTGAGATTAAATCTGAGCCGTCCATTTCAATTGTGTTGAGTCAGGAACCTTAGAGGATACAAATCCCAATTACCCACCGTCCCGTATCTTTAATGAAAGCCATCATTGCTGCCACCTCCGTTAGCACCTCCAGTGCCAATTACTATCGAAACACAGAACAGAAGTTTAACTAGTATTTTTTCATAATAATCAGAGTAAAAAGATGGTAATCTAGATCAACTAAACTAAAATTTGATCCACTACTCCAATTGTAACTTAATATATATTGCCAAATTTTATGTCAGAAAATTATTAATATAAATCACCATCCAAACTGAGAAAACGCTTAAGATTGTTGGATACATTTTCAGAATAATTCGGATCGTTAGATAAATTAATAAATAAAATGAATTAAGTTGAAATAATATTAGCCAGATTGTGTGCGAGACACTGTCTAAGACATATTAATAGACATATTAATTTATATCGTGTAAGATTTGAAAATGCAACCAAGATAATTCGAAATTATTGCTTCTTAGATACAATCAGAGAAGCAAATTACCATAACTCTACAATAGCTAGCATAGATCAGTATTTAATCAAGAGAAATTTAGATATATATTAAGCGAGTAGCGAGATAAAGGGAGTAGCAAGACAGGAAGAGAGAGAGAGAGAGAAAGCTCTGATCAGTGGTGCCCGGTCCAATCGGTGGTGCCGCGCTCGATTGAGATCAGCGGAGTGGAGAGATTCGAAATGAAAATTTGTACGGGAGAGATCTGGAAAGAAAAGAAAAAGAGGATGAGGATCGGAGATTTTAAAAACCATTAAATCGCCTTAATGAATGAAGAAGTGAGGTCTATCCAGTCGGACCGTTAAAATCAGTTTGGGAGGTTTATCCAGTTGGATTGTTAAAATCCGTTAGAAGTGCGTTAAAAGCGCGTCGGGGATTTTCTGGGGACTGATGGCGGGGGATACCTTTTCTCTTTATTAAAATACCCATTTTTTATTTTTTTTATTAAAAATACAAACTAATATTATAAAATATCTGATTGGACAATTTTACCTCTTACTTTAAACTGTACTGTGTTACCCTCAGACTTCATTCCTTCAACACCCAGGCTTGATTGCGAAAATAGAGAAAGAGAGAGAGAGTAAATAAGTTTCATAGCCTCTTTTATTTCTCTTTGTTGCGTCGGATAAAGGAAATATAGAGAGATCTTTATTCTGATAATTATTTGGTACAATACTCAGGCTTTCAGTTTTTTTTTCCTCTGTTGCGTCGTATAAAGGGAAGACATTTATTCTCATTTTATCTCTTTAGACCATATATTACTGTATATCAGTTCTGATCATTTCATTTCATTTTAGCACTCGCTATCAAATCAATGATGAAAAACTCGAAATGAGTATATATGAAACTTAGAGAGACAAAATGGGCACTTTTACAATCAATGATAAAAAAAGAAAAAAGAATCAGGTTAATTACATTTCTGAAAACAATGACTAGTGATTTAAATCAAGAAGATTATCTGAAGAGAGGGGATAGAGATGGACAGAAGGTGCGGAGAAGATGAAGAATCACACAATGATTAAGAACGGTTACAATGGAACCGGGATCCCTCTTTTAGCTCTTTCCCTGCACCTTGCACCCTGATTTAAAATCATGGTGCTACAATAAAATATATCGCTTATTTTAAATCATTGTGTAGAGGAAGAACTAATGGGAAGAGGAGGGACGAAACACAATATTTTGAAGGTAAGGATATAATTGTCCTTTAAATTTTAATATTAGTATTAATTAATATTTTTAGACATAATCCAAGAACAGGGAGATTAATAAATTGAGTGAGTTTGGATAGGGAAATAACTAATTTTCAATTTTGAATGGAGAAATATCTAATTGAACAAGTTATGATAGGCATATATCTAAATTCCTCTTTAATGAATTAAGATAAATAAAAAAAGTTGAATGAGAGTATAAAAGAATTGTTCATTCTTGTTTTTTCTCGGATTCAACATAGAGAGAATTAAAGAGATTAATGTGGTAACAAAACCCAATCAGAGAATCAGAGAGAGTGCATGTATAAATTGTAAGAATAAAAGGAAAAGCATCATTCCGGTAATTAAAAAAGTATCATATCAATGAATAATCAAAGGTTAAACGGTCTTCAGCCAAGCGGCCTTTGGGCATTCATTTTAATCAATTCTAATAGATAAGCACTCAGAAAAACAGAAAATCAACTGAATTGATTATATATTGGATTTTCTTAGTTTAACCCCGAAGTTTAAAGATATTATAAATAACATTATAATTTTGAGTTTTCAAAATTTAGGTTTCAACATAATGGTGGACCCAGAATAATCATGAAAGTACACTGGTGCCAAGACATACACACTGATAAAAATGATATATTGGAAAAGTACTTCATTAGTAACTGCAAAGAGAGACCAGGAGCAGTTATTAAAAAGATTTAAAAACCTACTGCCAGAGGGTATATATCCAGCTTGAGGAGGGTATGTTCATCAATCTTGGAATTGAGAGTTTGGGTCCAGATAGAGACCACAAGGGAGACTATGGAGACGTTTTGGGAGATGGATATCAAATCAAGGATGGCTTTGGAGAGATTGAGCTCGACCACATTGGCATTTGTTATCATTTCCTGGAGGAAGGTGGAGTCGGTGTGGTTGTCAAGGTAGCCAGGCTGGTACCACCATATGCCTTCTTCTTACATTTCTGACAGGTTGGCCCTGGTTTTTGGTCTCCATGAGTTGCTGTTTAGCTTGTTAGTGATGAGTGTGTGCTTGGGGCATTGATTTAACCTGGTTTAGAGAGTGTGAGTATTTCATCAAGATGTGTAAACCATGAAATATGCTGTCGTTGTACTGGTACAAAACCTGGCCAGCACAAATTGAAGCAAAATTAAGGTTTACTCATCCTCAGTTCAGAAAATGCTGTGGTTATACTGGTGCTAGACCAAACCTAGTTAATGCGACCATCAAATAAAATTGTATACCAGGAAAAAGTTGTGGTTATACTGATAACAGATAGGACCCACACCAATAGTATGCCAATTATGATTTATGATTGTAGACCAACACTCATTATATTATTTCATTTTGTTGAGAGTCTTCAAAAAATTTCAGTCTTCCCTGGCAGGGTCTAAAAGCAGGGACTGAAAAGCAGAAGTATGATAAAATCACTGAGAAGAAAATGCTCCCTCCGGTATTTATTACAGAGTGAGGCTATGGTACTATGCATAGCACAGATTGGTTCATACTGTGGATCAATATATTCATTTTTAGAGTCGAAATAGTTGATCTGAACTGTTTAAGATGATTTCCTAATCAAAGTGTACTTGCGACTAAGTTTTACATTTTTTATATATTTTTTTTAAATAGGTAGAAAATCACTACTTTTGAATGGTCTAGAATCTACTGATCAAGTGATTTTCTACCTATCTAAAAAATAGTAAAAAAAACTATAAAAAAAAAAGTAAAAATTGATCTACAAGTACATTTTCATATGGAAATCATGTTGTACGGTTCAGATCGATTTTTTAGACTTTGAGAAAATGGAGATATTGATCCATAGTATGGACAAATATGCACTATGCATAGTACCGTAGCCTCACTCTTTATTATAATATTTTTGTATTATTTGGGATCATTTTCAAATTATACTCCATACTTTATCAGATGTGCAAATGAGATTACAAATATGCAAGTCAAAATTATGCAAATTTAGATAAAACCAAAACAAATTATTGTAGTTGGCATCTAATGTCCAAAGAATACCTTTCATCATAAGTTTTTTACAGTAATCAGTGGTGGGTTTTTATCTGCCTTTTACTTTCATGATTTGGATAAAATCCATGCAATATATTATTATCAAGTCGTGCACAAAAATTATCCATCAGAAATTACATCATATTATCCCTATTGTCGATCACCAAGATATGAAAATAAGCCCGATTATTCCTATCTAAAGAGGCTTTTCATAAATTTATTCATTCATCCAATTTATTACTATTTAAAGAGGCCTTTTCAACTCACCCCCATCCAATTTGACCTGTTCCAACCCTCCACATGATTTATACAAGTTCCTAAAGCCAGAATCTTGTTTGGTTCGCTATATGATTCTTGTATACTAGTCATAAGACACAGCTTCATGGAAGGAAAAAGAACATACCCTAAGAAAGTAGAGAAGAAAGTAGAGAAGACCGATCAGTTGTTAACTCGCATAACTGTCCCTTTTCTCTGTGTGTAGAATTCAGATCACTAGAAACCAGTAAAGGACATTGAAGTTCGAAAGTGCTTTGGTTCCTCTTGACCAAGATCAGGCATTCCTATAAGAGGCAAAAATGCATCAGACATGCTAACCTGAAAAACCTGACATCACTAATTTTTTGAGAGGATGTATTTGAGAAACATAGGCATATGATGATACATTCCATTATCAAAATAATATGAGGCTTTATGTAGAACCATAAGTTCCTCACAACAAGGTTTGTGAAAAAACTGAAGTGGTAGTATTGCTTAGTCAACTACTTGGCTTAAACTTAATATTGCAATAGGTTTCGAAAAGATGATATCCTACTTCAAGGGATTACAACACCAGCTGGTTCACCAGCACTGTATGGTATTTGGTATTGCTTATGAAAAAGGAATTTCATTCAATGTGGCTTTGACTGCACTTACTGGCAAAATATAGTTTAGAGCCTTAATTAATATAAATAAATTAAACATTTCAAGGAGATAACAAGTCTAAAACTTACACAACAATCATAATTGTTTTTCCAAAAGTAACCAAAATATAACAAACAAAAAAATTGATATGACCTGAGATCAGAGATACCAAGATCTGAGATCAGAATCTTTGGTTACATGTCCGGTTCAACTTAGCCTAATTGATTTGAAGGAATAGTAGTATAGTACCCATACCTTGTCACAACTCTTCTCCTTGTTGAAGCAGTGAAGCTGCCAACTCTGCTGAAAAAGCAAAGGGCAGCCAGAACAAATGTGCATGTGTTGAAGTGATGGTGAGAGTGGGAGTTCATGTAGCTGCGGACTGTGTTGTACATGCAACGTATTTACTGAACTTAGTAGTGGTAAAGTTTTCAGTTTGTTGCATTGCATGATAGTAAGTGTATGTAAAAGCGGTAGATCTTCCTTCTTGACCCCATCCCATTTCTCCAAAGCTTCCATCATTTTGAACTCTAAAGTCTCCAAGGCTGGAAAAGTATGATCAAGTTCTTGCTCAGTACCTCCACAAAACTCGGGTCCCACATTTTTTAGTTTGGGCAAGTTTTGTATCAGGAGGTGCCTAAGAACCTGGAGCTGGCCAAGGGGTGGCAGTTCATCACAATTCTGGCAATCTTCCAGAGTTATTCTAACTAATTTGGCAAAGTGTCGGTCCCCTACCCATTTGGGAAGTTTAGAACCACAAAAACCTCTTATTGTCAAATGTTGTAGGTTCTCATTAGGCTGGAGCCCTTCGAGTACCATATAAGAGGATTTTGAAGGTAGCATTTCTGAACTACGAGGATAAATTGACCATTGCAGAGTCAATCCTTTTAGTTTTGCCTTATTAACCAGGTTGGCCTTCTCGGCTTCTTCTTTATCACATATATTTTGCAACCCCAAGATCTGCAAGTTACTTTCCAAATTTACCAAATTATTCAATTCTCCAATTCTGCAACTCTGTGAATCACTTGTCACAAAAAATATTGGCAAGTCTATAAGATATTTTAACTTCCCAATGCCAGGCGGGATGCAGACACTGGAACACTTTGGCGTAGGTAATTCAAGATGACGTAAATTGAGAAGATGCTTTATACCCCAGGGAAGCTCAGTTAGAGAGTAACAATGCTTCAGATCTAATGTTTGCAACTTGAAGAGACCACAGATTGACTCTGGCAACCTATGTAGTTTGGTTTTCTTGAGCACAAGATAGCGCAAGTGTATTAAGTGGTTGACTGAGTTAGGTAGTTCCTTGATGCTAGTGTGACTTAAATCAAGTGCTCTCAAGCATTTAACAAAGGAAAACAGGTCAATAGACACATTAATTCTGAAGCTTTCATGTTCAGAATTGAACTCTGTTCTACTGATAAGCAAAAGGCTCTGAAGGTCTTTCTTGTTTTGGAGCAGAAATTCTATAGATTTCTCCAAATCCAAGCATGGAGGAACCAGTGATAAGTGCCTGGCCTCCTCATGCAAATCACCCAGTTTATGACCTTCTATTCTGCAACACTCGAGTGCAATAGATTGTATCAACTCATGAAACAGATCATGCATTACATACCTCTCGACACCTGCACCATCCATTGGCAATTTTTGGAAGAAACACCTCGATACCAACTCATCAAAGTATTTCCCTCCAACCTCTTCATGCTGCACACATCTGTGTGCCTCAACAAATTCTTGCCCAATCCATAACCGGATTAATTGCTCTTTCTCAAACTCATATCCCTTTGGAAATAGGGAGCAATAAGCATAACAGCGTTTTAAATAAGGCGGAAGGCGATTATAAGCAAGTTGTAAAGGTGACAAAATCTCGCTTAGAAGTTGATCATTACTATAAAATTCGCTATGCAAAACATCAAGCCACTTCTCTTCATCAGCAGCTGAGTGAAGAAAATCCCCAATTACTTTTGCTGCTAAAGGTAAACCTTTACACTTCTTGACAATCTCTCGACCTATTGGTTCCAAAGAGGACCAACTACTGGTATTACGGCCTCCAAATGCCCTTTTCTTGCTGATCAACCAGCAAATCTCATCAGGCAGGCAAAGTAGATTATGAACATGAGTAGATTTAACAATGTCACTCACCTTCATATTCTGGGTCGTAACAATTACTTTACTCCCTTTGGCAGCGCAATTAAGCGATGCCTCCAGGCTCTCCCAATTTGATTTAACCCAAACCCAATTTTCATCACTCACCCAGAGATCATCAAGAACAAGCAACACCCGCTTCCCTGTTAGAAACACTAGGAGTGCGTCCTGTAGCAAATTAAGTTCTCTTAGATCACGAGTATCTCCACCAAAACCCTGAATAATTGTTCGTGTTATATTGTCAGCATCAAAATCCTCAGAAGCACTTATCCAACAGCAATAGTCAAAATGATTTCGAACTGTCTCATCCTGGTACCAATGCTGAACCAGAAAAGTTTTCCCGACTCCAGGCATACCGACAATAGAGATAACACCAAAAGACCGATTAAAAGAATCCTCACGTAGCAACAACTTAAGAACACCATTAAAATCCTTCTCTCTGCCACAGATATCTCCTGTGGTAAGAGAACTGGTCATACGGCACTTTCTAGAACAGCCACGTCGCGGCGCATCCTCCTCACTCAACCATAGATTCCTCCGGTCAGCAGCAATATCATCGTACTTCTCCATCATGCTCTCAATTTTTAAATCGAAACACTCTGATGGAAAACAGGAGAACAGAAGGCAAACCTCGTGGCGCTTCCTGTTGCTATCTTTAGACCCCAACAATTCAAAATTGAAGTCCTCTAGTTGGCTGGCTCTGAAGGAGGAGAACTCGATCTCCTCCATTACATCCTCAGCACGACGCTGAAGGTCTCTGAGTTCTCTTATCCAGTGCTGATCGTACGCATTAGAGATGATCAGGTCATCGGCTGTTTTGAGAGCAGCTCTGATTCGATCGAGCTTACATCTGAGCTTTTCCAATTCTTCTTCTTTGACAAAAGAGGGCTGGGAGCCATGAACGAATTGTGAGCTGAGGCGAGCCACCAGCTTCTGGCCCGTATTTCGGAACGAATTTAAGGCGTACCCTAGAGTTTTCAGTAACGCCTCTTGGTCAACCATGGCGTATGGCGTAGAATTATTGGGGAAGGGGTGAGAGATTATTGAGGGAGGAGACTGTGTGAGTGGAATCGAGCAAAATGAGATGGCAAGGTAGACTTCTTGGTTGGTTGACTTGTCGTCTCCAATGAGCAATAGATAGTAGAGACGATCAAATAAAAAATAATAAAAAATAAATAAATAGAGATGAGCGTAGTTGAGAAATGAATTATTCGGTTTCGATTCGAGCAGAAATTCGTAATTAGGAAATAATTTGTAATTATTTAATTCAGAGATTTTAGTTTTGTAAGAGAGAAAAAAATAAAAACAAAATATTTTGGAAAAAAAATTGAGAAAAATTTATAAAATTGGCAAATTATTCACGTTTAATTTGATTAAAGTTCGATAAACTAAATAATTCAGCGTTTGATTCAACTTTACCTAAAAAATAAATTATTCGAATATAATAGATAAATCTTGTCCCTGTAGGGACGAGAAGCACCTCTAAATAGAATTCAGATCATCTTAAATATTGCACAAAAATTTTTTTTACAATTAATGAATTTGAACTGTTCTTTTTAACTTGGCTCGATCTCAAAGCATAATGGTACTGCTCTCTGAGCTAGCTCGAATCTCAAAGAGATAAGATTTAATCTCAAACCGTAAAATGGGACTCTTCCTTGAAGAAAAATTGAATCTCCTAAAAATAACCGATTTTTTTTATTAATATCTAATACACCTAAGATTTTTTAGAAAAACTTAAAATATCGAACCGCTCCGCGCTCCATTTTTTTTTTGTACTGTCAGGATTTTTAACAATCCCAAACAAAAGACCGTCAAAATTCTTAAAATTAGCACATAATATCATTTTTTTTCATTGATTTGACATTTGTGTTTCTGTGACCGAATGTTTGGATTTGTGATTTTTAAGTAGAAAATTTTATGAACTTTTTTTTTCTATTAAATATTAAAAATATTTTTATATTTTTTTTAAAATAGATGAAATATTATAGATTTACATTTATTACAAAGACTGCAACAACTAATTTAGATCAATGTTTTTCAATCAGAATTTTTTGCAGTTATAAGAAAAAATTAAAATATTTCTTTGTATACTACTGAAAAAAAAAATTGAATATGAATTATTGAATATTCCTAAAGGTATTGACATAGTATGTATTTTTTTTGGTTTCATACAGTGCTGCTTTAATTCAACTATTTGTGTGGTGCATGAAGTCAAAACTGTTTGTTTAATCCCATATACGTTTAGGTATGTGGTAATTAAAGTTGAAGTTTATTCATAAAATGCAGCTGACAGTCTGTCAATTATAGTGCGATTAATGTTAATTCCTAGTTAAAGATAAGAAGTCTGATGTAAATAATGATCCGTGTCCTATGTGATTTTTTATTTTTTATTTTTGCAATAATGAATTCTTCAATTGTAGAGGAATGAATATATTAATTACCACATTGTCCAAACGCTCCTGTTTTAAATTACCAATTCATAGATAGATATCACTCATTAATTTTACAAACACGATGGGAATTTTGTTTTAGAAATTAATAATAAAAGAAAAGGGAGAAACATAAAAAGATATTCCTATGATTTTGTAGTAATGAGCTTTCTCCTTTTAAGTAGGATTTCTACCAATCTTAAAAAAAAAAAAAAAAATTGCATAGATAGGAATTCTACTGATCCAAATCAATTTTTGTTTTCCTTTGAATTTTCTTAAGTAATTTTTTTTATGAAAATAGATATAGTAGCTTAAAATTTATATATAATAGAAATATTCCATCTAATTTTAGAAAACTTTTTATATTTTATTAGAGATCTAATTGAAGAATTTCCTCCATCTATGCATCAGATTTAAAAAGAAAAGAAAAACTAAATTTGAATTGGTAAAACCACCCATACAGATTTTTTTTATTTGTAAAATCAGTGGAATCTTTTATCAATTAAAAATATAATATACTCTTTTTATTTCTCTCTCTTCCGTTTTATTAATTTCTACGTTAAAAAAAAATCTCAACACGATGGCGAAACCAAACGCTCCTCTTTTAAATAATCAATTCGAAGATATAACTTATTAATTTACAAACAGGAAGACGAAATAAAGGAGCCACGTTAAACAAAAGTGACTAAATTAAAAAGACCATTCAATTTATTCAGAGAAAACCAGCAAACTACAGACAGCAGCAGCTAGCAAGAAATATATATATATATATATATATATATATATATAATCACATATTTTCCGTCCTTATTCGGATCTGTATTTAAAAAAATTCAGATTCACATTCGGATACAGATAATTTGTAAATACGGATCTGACAATAAATTTGATTTATTCAGATAAATATACAAATAAGGTTTCAGTTTTGTCAGCGGATAAATACAAATATTTATAACTTCCGTACCTGTATTTTTAAGATTCTTTTTATATCCGTTTGTTTTAAAATCAGGTATATTTAGAGAGAAGAATATCTTTTGTAGGTATTTTTTTAATAAAGATGGTGAGGTTGATTATTAATTTTTGTTAACTAAATTTGTAGATGTAATGGTATAATAAGTTTAACATGAGGAAAAATATTTTACTTGTCATAATGATTAAATATTCAGATTATATCCGTATTTTGTGTTATTTTTTATTTTCTGATGAGAAAACTAATTTGTTGCATGATATGTTAATTTTGTTGTATTCGTATACATTAATTAATACTCAATATGTATTTGATCCGTATATATGTATATGTATAATTTTGATCTGTATTTGTATATGGAAAATACAAATAAATACAAATATAATTTTACCATTATTGAAGAGTATGGCTAATATAACATCAGTGTCATTTTAGTCTATATAGCATTAACTCCAAAACCTATAAAATCGAGTTCAAATAGTGAATCCAAACCGTTCAAACCAATCTACCTCATTAGTTGTGTGTTTACAGGTGAAATTTATAAGTTTTTGTTGGAAATTATTTTTTATTTTTTGAAAAAGTGGGGATACCACCTAGTTTCATTATTAAACGTCCAAGTCCTTTTCAAAATTCAAAATATACAAAAACAATAACAACTAAACTGAAAATAGAAACATTTAAGGCAAAATACAACTAAAAACAACTAAGTAAACTATAGCAACTAATACAGAACACTTTGAACCACAACACTCATAAAAAAAGAGAAACGTCATCAGGAGAATCAACGAAGAGACCATCAATAGCCATTTTAGACCCTATCATGCAAATAGTTAGAAAGGTCCGGCCCCTCTAAACCAAGAAAAGGGTCCTCGTCTGAATCTCCCATGGGGCTTCCCCTTTCCTGAGTGTTTGTGTCCGAAAGTATCATCAGATGACCTGCCTGATTCAAATAAGTTGTATCCATAGGTAAAATGAGAGTTAATTTAAAGTATGAATCATCAAGTCTCGCCTTACACTAATAAGAAGTTAAAGATATAATAGTAGATTCTATAGAACTAATATTAGGGACTGACACGTGTTGAAAACAAATCTTATTTCTGATAAGCCACACTAACCATAAATTGGCATTTTTTTGTTGGAAATTAATGACCAATAAATAGAACAAATTAGCATGATAACAAATTAACAACAAAAAATAGTCAAACATAATAGAAACATGGTTCTTGGATCATAGTTAATATCCACAAAACAGGATAGCTTCAAGTCAGCTTTCCAAGATCAAGCTGTGCATATCAAAACAGATCCAAAGACAACAGCATGAAAGTGTTCAAAGCATCCTAGCACGCTTAACTGCATTCGAACCACATCATCGACATTCCTCTCCATTTCATTCCAACTGGAACTTATTTCTTTGCGCGATCACTTAGCAGCCTTCCTTTTCAATTTCCTCGTAAGAAATTCCTTATCGATCGCACTTCGCCCCTCCTTAGTCCTGAGCCAAGTGTTTATGTTCCATATATCGCGTGCAGTAAGGCTACTGGCACTGGAAATAATCCCCTTCTCACAAGCCCGTGCATTAGTTAAGGAAATATTCCCTCCTTAAGTAGGTGATGTAAAAATTTATGAATCTTTGCAAAGTAATCGAGTAAAACACAGCACTCCACTACGCCTTCGAGTGTGCAACTATCAGTATTTATTCCGGCCTTCTTGCATGGTTCCAAGATGGTTGCTAATTTTGCTCTGAGCAGAGCAACTCTTTCTTCTTCTTGGGAAGACATCTATTATGTTTTAAGTTCTCCAACTTTTCTGCATCGCACATGTGGTAAAATCTTGTTTAGAGAGGAAATGAACTTAATTTAATTAACTATCGAAATTATTTGTGCAATTTACAATGGTTTCATCTAATGAAAAATTTACACATGAAAACATCCTGCAAATGGAAATGACAACAATGAGAAAGAATCTCACGACAAACTCAAGAGATAATTTACAAACGGATTATAATTTGAAACAACTAAATATATTTATGTCTATCATTACTAAAACTGCTAGACAAAGAAACATCCTTCTATTCTTGAAATGATTTTTAAACTTCTAAACGAAAAAAATAATAAACAGAAATATCCAATGAAATACAACTCAGCGAAGAAAGAAAAAAAATTGTAACAGCACTGACCTCCTAATCTCTCTCTCTCCGAATTCTAATAGCCTAGAAAAATATGACAACTGGTATTTGAATTTGTTGAGCGGACAAGTGGAGGCTTAAAACGAGCAAAGATTTGAAGAGGGTTAAAGTAATAATTCAATTCACAAGCTGCCCGAGGTGCTCTGCGCTGTCCTTTCAAATTCGTCATTACAAGTTCCAATTAAGTCGCACTTTTTCGAGAAATTTTGACATTTTCCATAAAGACTAGCATGTAATTATCAGTAAATTGCAGTCCAAGTGTCTAGTGATTGGTAAACGGGTCGAGCTGGGTGGTCCGACCAAAACCCTGGCACGGACACGGGTAGCCACGGTTACAGGTGTCACGGATGTCACGGGCACACGGGTACAAGGGGCCGAGCATCACGGGGTTTTTTTTCAAAAATCCTGCCCTGCCCGTTTAATACCCGTGTCCATCACGGGTTCGGAGGCAGGACGGTCTGAGTATCGGCGGCCGGGTGGTCCGGACCGTTTTTTTTTTTTTCTATTTTTTGTTTCTGTTATCTTTTTTGGTTTTTCTGTTCTGTTTTTTTGTTCTTTTTTTTCGGTTTTTTTGTTTTTTTTTTATTCTGTTTTTTCTTTTGTTCTGTTTTTTTTGTTATGTTTTTTTCTGTTTTTTTTTTCTATTTTTTTGTTTCTTTTTTTTTCAGTTTTTCTGTTTGGTTTTTCTGTTTTGCTTTTTTTTGTTTTGTTTTTTTTGTTTTGTTTTTTTTTCTGTTTTTTTTTTTCTGTTTATTTTTTCTGTTTATTTTTCTTAGAAAACCAATAGCGAACCTAACTGGAATTCATATCCCTTGAAATATCTAAAGTAGAAAATTAATCTGAAGCGTTCAGCACGAATCTTAAAGCAACCCATTTTTCAAATAAGTCCTTCAGTTAGTTTGACCATGAATTATAGGAGATGTGACCAATAATCATTAGTGAACCTAACTGGAATTTGTATCCCCTAAGATATCTCAAATTTTGAGTTGAGCACGAATCTTAAAGCAACCCGTCTTATATGAATACTTTCCCGTGCCCCGTGCATCTAAGAGCATCTACATCTCTGAAACTCTTTGAATTTCTAATCTGATGTGGCAGTTTCTAAATTAGTTTCAGGGATGTAGATGAGTTTCTTATTTAATAACTTTGCTCTAAAGTTTCTTAATAAGAAACCGTTTATAAACTCTGACATGACCAAATAATTTGCTGAAATTCTTTTCTCTTGTAATTTATTTGCTGATGTGGCAATTAAGAAACTCTAATTTTGAATTTCAGGAATGTGAGGATTTATAAACTTTCAGAGATAAAGTTTCTAAATAGGCACCAAAAGTTTTAGGGATGTAGATGCTCTAAATAGGCACTGAAAATACTTTTAAAGCCGGTTTTGACATCAACTGGAAAGTAGAGATAACTCAAAGGATATGGTTCCACAACTGATACTCTTGACTATATTAATTTCATGCAAATATGAGTTAATTATTCCGAATTTTGTTATATTAAAGAGGAAATGTGGCGCTTTCAGTGCTAATAACAGCTGCAAGTACCTTTGTTGCTGCTGTAAGTATATATGCACCTGACCTGAATTCTGTCTTTGCTTTATTTTCTTAACAAAATTTGCAGCAAGTTCTGATAGTATATATTTTACTGCATTTTTTATTTTGCAAAATGCAGGCACTGACTCCATTTCTCACATCAAAACTTGCCAAGGTGATCTCTTTATGTCTACTGTTCAGGTATGTTGCCAATTTGTACTCTCTTCTTTGGAAAAATTACATAACAAACAACATCTGAATATATAGATTCACTAGCTGAAGAACATATTAATGCCCCTACATACAATAGTAGAAGTCATTTATGGACTATATGGAAGCATTTCAGTTATGCTTCTCTTTTTTAAATAAATGCCTAAACTACCCCTTATTCTTACAATCTCGCTAGATAAATCTTAGACCAGTTTTCCATTCTCTTTTTTCAAAATAGGAAGCAGCAATTAAAAATATTATATGAGATTTTTTTTTTCTATTTTGTATAGTTATCTTAGTTTATATGGGTTTTATTATTATTATTTATATATGCAGGTTGTGCTTGCACCTGTTCTTGCTGGTGCACTTCTAAACCAGTTCTCGCTGGACATTTTTTGGGCTCAATCTTATAAAAAAAAATAAAAAATAAAAAAAATTGTAAAATTTAAGAGCAACCAACCCATATTCAAAGATGGGCTTTTCTATGCTCAACATGCATGGGCATGGTCTTTAAATGCCGAATTTACGCCTCACCACCAGTCACCATATTATAGATTCCGGGCAGATCCTGTATGATTAACATTTTCAATTATGAATCCGTTGGAACAGGGCAGATCCAGAATAGACCGAGGGGGCTGTCTCCCCGCTAAATAGTTGATTTTTGTAATTCGGGTTAAATTTAGTGTTAATATCAAAATAAATTTTTTGAATTATAATTAGTAATTAGAATTATAAGTTAAATGATCAGAAATAATAAGTCAAAGTATTGGAAAATATAAGTCAAAACATTGTTTTATTAACTAGTACCTAATTAGTTAACGAGTTTAAATCCGATAAGTTATTTAAATCTGATTTGATATTTTTTTGACCCTCTCTGACGAAAATTCTGAATTCACCCCTACGTTGGAAACTAAAAAATTATTCCTATAAAGCAGTAAATATATAGAATAAAATAGGGAATACAAAATTAAATAGTAAAGTCGGGAAGTCTTGTCGGTTATACATATTAGTCATGCTAGCATTCCATAATTTCATCAAAATTGATATGCATTGTCAAGATGAATTCAGCCGAACCCCAATATATAGCTTATAATGAAAGTCCTACAGAGAATTAATTTTAAAATTAAGGTACATGCACATGTCGGAATAAAGAACCTGACTTCTTTTATATATTGTCGTCCTTTTGCATAGAATATGTTTCTTTAATTAAGGTGCATTAATTGTCTAATTAAAGTGAGAAAAAAAAAGGGGAGAGAGAGAATCCAAATGATTTCACATGCCCTCAGGCCTCAGGTTACTGGACTGAGTACAATTGAATATTGGACGGTCCAAAATTGTTCTTTTTTAACTTGGCACTAATCTCAAAGCACAAATAATACTGCCTCCCGCACTATTCCGAGCAAGCACCAGCTGAAAGTAAATCTGAGTCGTCCGTTTCAATTGTGTTGAATCAGATACCTGAGAGGATACAGATCCGAACCAAATGTCCTATATATATATATATCTTCAAACAATATACCAATTCCACTTGCTTTTACCTTAGAATATATTAATGCCTTTGCTTGTGAAGTAGGTTACAGATATGCAGTTAATATTATTCCAAATTTAATGAATATTTTTGCAAATGGACCAACATATGAATTCACATTCCCTCAGGTTACAGGACTGAGTACAATTGAATCGGATTGCTCAAAATTGTTGTTTTTTTTAACTTGACACGAGTCTCAAAGCACAAATAATACCCCCCACCTGCTTGCTCCATCCCGAACATATATCGTCATTGCTGTTACTGTCACTTTTACATCCAGGTCCGCAATTAATGGAATAATCTGATGTGGATGAATTGGTCCCAATAACGTTTACATTTTAGGGCTCAACAAAACAAATTTGAGTGAATCCGTTAGAAATGAATAAATTAAGCCTATAAAAACACTAAATAAATAATTAAAATTGGGAATAGAAATTTAAAGACTGAAGTTGTAAGCCTTATCGGTTGTATATATATATTATTCAAGCTAACATTACAAAATTTCATCAAAATGATTTATTATAGAAATTTGAAGCATACTGATAATTACAAGCCCAATGTATATATAGCTTATAAACTCCTACAAATAGGAAGGAGCATTAATTAATTTTCAAATTAACGGGACACACACGTACATGGGAGAATAATAAAGAGACCAGTTTTTTTCCTTGTGTTTCATTGGAATGGAATATATAGGTTTCTTTAATTAAGATGCATAGTCTAGTTGAAGCGAGAAAAAGGCAGAGAGAGAGAAAGAATCTAGATGTCCTATATTATATATTCAAGCAATACCAATTTCACATACTTTTACTTTAGAATATAATAACGCATTTGCTTGTGAAGTAGGTCACGGACATGCAGGTAATATTATTCACAATTAATCTTATATATATATATATATATATATAAGAGTGACTACCTTACCTGGGTGTATCCTCGTAGCCTAATATATAATATATATCTCCACTTGTAATATATTATATATAACATCAATTATATTTTCAGAAGAGCTTGAGCTTGTTTGTTTGTGGATTGATTAATCGGGAAGAGGAAAGGAGCGTTTCTTTGTGGATTCAGATCTATTCGCCGAACAGTAAGTTTTACCTCTGTAAATTGATCAGTTTTCCTATGTAAACCGGGATATATATATATATATATATATATTTGACTACTTTACTTTCATAAGCATATGATGACATATGCTTATAAGTTATTTTTTCGTTTTTAATGTCCAAATGGTCGATTTGAAACACTTTATATGTTCTCCATACTAAATTTTTTTGAAAAAATTCTAAAAAAATTCTAAAAAAACAAATAAAATTTGGTCTCCAAGCACATTCTTATAGAGTAGCCAAAATATAAATATGTTGAGTGTTTCAGATCAACCATTTAAACATTAAAAATGCAAACCCCCCACCCCCCTCCTCGGGTGTGTGTGTGTGTGTTCGAATTGTTGTTAATATGTCATTTCATATTGCTATAGCCTTTGTTATTTATGTTGGAATATTCTATGAATTAGTTCTCTTTACAGTGGCAATTTGTTTCATATTGTTTCTATGAATTAGTTCTCTTTAATTACAGTGGTAATTTTTTTTTTTAAATGTTGATGTCAATGAAGCCCTTTAATTTATCTGTTTTATATTGCATTCGATAAAATAGATATGCGTAAGATTCTTATTTTGTTAATTTAACGAGTATGGATACAAATACGAAAAAAAATTATTTATTATCTTATCAGAGATATATGAATATGGATATAAGAGCCGTTTCATACCCATGCATTACACTATTAGGTTAATTGATAAAATAAAATTACATATGCTAATTTTTATTTGTTCGTATAATTGTATAATTTGTATTATCATGATTAGTTTGATTTGTACCACATTTTAATATATCTATTTGACATGATGTATTATTTTTATATTTTATGATATTAATTACATAAATGATGTATTCAATATATCTATTTATTTGCTATATTTTTTGAATTAAATTATATAAGCTATCAATTTATTTGATAATCACTTATTATTCGTTTTGTTACCCGCTATTTTAATATTTAACAGGTAATGATAATTTTATATGAATAGTCTCCATCCGATCCGATTCGTATGTAACACATTGAAACCTCCACGTACAATTAATTAGGTTGATTAGTTTCCTCGTGAAAGTGACAAAAAATCTAATCAAATGAAGTTTAACTTGCCATTAACCTGGATATATATGGTTTTGTCATGCTTCTTCGATTAGCATATCTGTGTTCACTATTTAATCACGTTCCACATTATTTTCAGAACAACTTGTTTGTGGATATATCGGGAAGAGTGTCACAAATGAGTAATGAAAGTCGGGTAGAAAGCTGGGTTGTGAAAGTAGGAGAGAAAATAAAGGACGTGTTCCCCGATATTCCCACCAAATCATTGCAAGCATCAACAGACTGTGAAGAAAAGCCATCAATATTTTGTGAAGCTGATCTAGAATGGCATCTCCCATTCGTTTGTTTTGGGGAATTTTATTCGGTGTTACATACATGGGGTTCTACGTCATATGAGGTAGAAAGTGGTTTCAGTGGATGGCAATTTGTTGGATTTATGAGGCGGTGGTTTGATCTCGACTTACGTTCATACAATCAATACATCCAAGAGAAGAAACATCTAGCCCGGGGTTACTATCACCGCGAATTGGATACTAATTACGACGAACTTTTCCTAGAATACCTACTGATCAATAGTTGCATCTTAGTATTTGCCATTCTTTTATTCCAAAATGTTCGGAACGGAATAGAAATTTTGAGTGGAACAAAAGAGATAAATAGGGATCCGGAAGATCCAAGGTCCAAAGAGTTTTATATATTATACCAATATATAATGACAGACCCGATGAAGATCAAACTTCACATGTTGACCATGGAGTACCAGATGCCGTGGTTTGTGGTCAAGCGTATATATAAAAAGTGTTCCAAGTTAAGCAACCTTGTTGGTACCCCAATCGACAAACTTGCTCTCTCATGCTTTGATGACCTCTATCCGGGAATGCACAAGTCTAAAGTGCATGGCGATACCAGTACCCTTCCCCCAGGTGGCTTCAAACATCTACTACACATGTTCCATTGGAGCCGAACCCCCGAAGAGAAGTTTCAGCTGGTAGAAACGAGTTCATTGCAATCCATAAGGAAGATGGGCGACTACTATATACCTAGTGTAACGGAGTTGCAATTATTTGGAACTGTTTTCAAAAAGCATGCGGGTGGCTCCATTGACATGTCTTTCTACGACAGGAGACTATCTGGAGTGATGCAATTAGCACCGTGGCACATGCTCACATACAGCAGTACACTAGTTACAGAACTTTTAACATTTGAACAACAGTATGTGAACTGTGGGTTCCCCTTCACGGCCTATTTTGCAAGCATGGCATGCATGTTAAAAATGGAAGCAGATGTTCAAGTATTGCGAGCAAATGGTGTCATCATCCCAAGCACGAGGTTTGACGACAAGGATATTTTGTATTGTGTACAAGAGCTCCAATCTAAAATTGATGATAATATCGCTATGCCGAACCCGTTGAAAAGTTTGGAGGAGAAGGTGATGGCGCATTATCAAAGAAGTTCCTATAGAGTATATGGAGAGTTCAAGAGACGCTACTGCTCGAACCCATGGATAACCATCTCTGTCATTGCTGGCATCTGTTTGTTTTTCCTTAATTTAATTCAAACCGTACTTCTTTTATTCAAATGACCAAATATAGCGTGCTTAACTACAAACACCATTGATTGTGCTAAGCGAAGTTTGCACCTATATTTATACTTCGTCTTGTATCCTTATTTTATTTTCTTTTATTTCATTATATCATGTATGCAATTTAAATTGTGTGTACCAGTGGATTAACTTTATTCAATTCACTATGTTGTGCTATCATGTGTGTTGTACCTTATTTTCAATGTAATTCATTTGTCATTTTTATGTGTGATTTTTATCTTTTCCCTTGTACATTATTAATTCACTATTCAACTATTAATTATGTATAAATCTTTCTTTATTAATTTTGAAATTCTCTTATTATGAGGGTATGTACTTACTGCTCCTGAGTGTTTCTTTCAATGTTCTAATTTGTGATATTATTCAATTTACTCCGATGCCAATAATCAATAAATCAATCCTTTCAGCAATCCATAATTTAAAGGTTGATTTTGTTAGGAGCTGTCCTAAATCAATAATAAAAGAAGTAAAGTACAAACAAAAGAAAAACAAAAAGAGAACCTGGTGACCCAATGCCTTATTTTGGTTCTACCAGCTTTTTAATGGCATTAGACATTTGACACATGGAAACAACACAATTACAACCCTGCAACTATTATATAATAATTGCAACCTGTATTTTGATATTGCTCATACAAATGTAGTTTCTGATTGTGAACAGACGACTCAGTCTAGCACAAGTCCAAACAGAAATTCACCTAGCATTAATTGTAACAAAAACCCAAAAGCCAGTGTTGCAATTCTAATATACCGACAGTACCAGTATGCTTAAACTCTTAACTATAATTGGAAATCCATTATGGGCCGCGTCAAGTTGTAATTTACTTATAAATTAAAAAAGGCCCAAGAATTCCTTACTGAGCCCAACCCATTTGTGCTTGCCATGAATGGACCGGACCGGATCCCCTTTCAAATGGGCGATGATTTTAACACAACTATATTTTTTTTATTAACACAACAGTTTTAAAATTTTCAAGTATATAGACAACTTCATTCCTACTTTATTATTATTATAGATTGTTTTATTTGATTATGCAATCAACACTTTCTATAGAAAGGATTGATACTCGATTGAACATCTTATTCGATCAAGAGTGTATCCTTTGAGATATCTCAGCTTGTGCGTGATCGACAGTGCCTATTCGGGGATAGTGTAGGGGCCAGTATTATTTGTGCTTTATGATTCATGCAGAACATATTTGAACGGTTAAGATTTTCCAAAAAGTAACGCAAATTAAGTTTGAGATATCTCAGAGGACGCATATTCTTCGATCAGTGGGTCCCACAATAATCTCCTCTCTTTTTCTCGAATTAGTTACTTAGAAATGAATGCATCCCTTTATTGATGGGTATTTGGACCGGTCATTTTTTTTAATACCCAAAATAAAAAACAAATTTACCAAACTAACTAATCTTTTGATTTTTTTTTTATTTCTATCCAGACCGCCTGGCATACTGGCGGTCCAGATCTGTAGTGAACCGCCAGGTGGTGGGGCGGTCCACTAGGAGACCTGACCGCCCACAGCCCGGGCGGTCCACTATGCATAATTTTTTTTTTTATTAAAATAATCTTATAACAATTCTCAAAAATGAAAATTAACTTGGTCCAACGCAATTGCTGGTACACTTTTTTTTTAAGAAATGTGTAATTGCTTAATGGGTAACTTATATTAATCTGGGCCGTCGGTTAAAGGATTTTCATTCAATTGACTTCTTTGAAAATAAAATTCTCCGGGCTCCAAATAATCGATCCAAACCGTTCATCTTGTTCTCCATATTAATATGTGCTTGGAGACCAAATTTTACATTTTTCTGAATTTTTTTACTATTTATTAAGCCACTTTGAAAACCGCTGATCCAACAGTGGCTTAACAAAACAGTAAAACCAGAAGCCACCGTTGGATCAACAATTTTTAAAGTGGCTTAATAAATAGTAAAAAAATTCAGAAAAATGTAAAATTTGGTCTCCAAGCACATATTAATATGGAGAACAAGATGAACGGTTTGGATCGATTATTTGGACTTTAAAAATTAGAAAATAACTTGGTTGTACAAGACCTCAGGAACAATCAATTGTATATTAGTCTACGTCTCTCTCTCTCTCTCTCTCTCTATATATATATATATATATAGAGGAGGGATCAAGTTACAACATTTTTTGAGTTACAACAAGTTACAACAAGCATTATTTACATTTTCAAAGTCCAAATCGTCGATCCAAACCGTTAGATGTGATCTCTACAATAAAATGTGCTTGCAGACCAAATTTTATATTTTTTGGAATTTTTTTACTATTTATTAAGGTGGGTACAAAAACTAGTCAAATTCATACCACTGAATTTTGTACCCATCTTAATAAATAGTAAAAAAGTTCCAAAAAATGTAAAATTTGGTCTGCAAGCACATTTTATTGTAGAGATCACATCTAACGGTTTGGATCGACGATTTGGACTTTGAAAATGTAAATAATGCTTGTTGTAACTTGTTGTAACTCAAAAAATGTTGTAACTTGATCCCTCCTCTATATATATATATATATAGAGAGAGAGAGAGAGAGAGAGACGTAGACTAATATACAATTTATTGTTCCTGAGGTCTTGTACAACCAAGTTATTTTCTAATTTTTAAAGTCCAAATAATCGATCCAAACCGTTCATCTTGTTCTCCATATTAATATGTGCTTGGAGACCAAATTTTACATTTTTCTGAATTTTTTTACTATTTATTAAGCCACTTTGAAAACCGCTGATCCAACAGTGGCTTAACAAAACAGTAAAACCAGAAGCCACCGTTGGATCAACAATTTTTAAAGTGGCTTAATAAATAGTAAAAAAATTCAGAAAAATTTGGTCTCCAAGCACATATTAATATGGAGAACAAGATGAACGGTTTGGATCGATTATTTGGACTTTAAAAAT
Source organism: Carex pumila (assembly GCA_033356055.1). Classification (NCBI taxonomy): domain Eukaryota; kingdom Viridiplantae; phylum Streptophyta; class Magnoliopsida; order Poales; family Cyperaceae; genus Carex; species Carex pumila. The sequence continues at coordinate 13,193 of JARJHM010001146.1, read as the reverse complement.
TAGAAAATAACTTGGTTGTACAAGACCTCAGGAACAATCAATTGTATATTAGTCTACGTCTCTCTCTCTCTCTCTCTCTCTCTATATATATATATATATAGAGGAGGGATCAAGTTACAACATTTTTTGAGTTACAACAAGTTACAACAAGCATTATTTACATTTTCAAAGTCCAAATCGTCGATCCAAACCGTTAGATGTGATCTCTACAATAAAATGTGCTTGCAGACCAAATTTTACATTTTTTGGAACTTTTTTACTATTTATTAAGATGGGTACAAAATTCAGTGGTATGAATTTGACTAGTTTTTGTACCCACCTTAATAAATAGTAAAAAAATTCCAAAAAATATAAAATTTGGTCTCTAAGCATATTTTATTGTAGAGATCACATCTAACGGTTTGGATCGACGATTTGGACTTTGAAAATGTAAATAATGCTTGTTGTAACTTGTTGTAACTCAAAAAATGTTGTAACTTGATCCCTCCTCATATATATATATATATATATATAGAGAGAGAGAGAGAGAGAGTAAGGCTGGGGTGCTATGGATAGCATAGAGGCCTCTATGCTACGGCTCAATATTCAAGTTTTCAAAATCCAAACGGTCGATCCGAACCGTTCATCTTATTCTCTATATTAATATCTGCTTGAAGACCAAATTTTACATTTTTCTGAATTTTTTTACTATTTATTAAGTATTTTACAAAATTGTTGATCCAACGGTGGCTGCACAAAACAGTAAAACCGTTGGATTAGCGATTTTCAAAGTGGCTTAATAAATAGTAAAAAAATTCAGAAAATTATAAAATTTGGTCTCCAAGCAGATATTAATATGGAGAATAAGATGAACGGTTTGGATCAACCGTTTGGATTTTGAAAACTTGAATATTGAGACGTAGCATAGAGGCCTCTATGCTATCCATAGCACCCCAGCCTTACTCTATATATATATAGAGTTAGGCTGGGGTGCTATGGATAGCATAGTGGCCTCCCGTGCTACGGCTCAATATTCAAGTTTTCAAAATCCAAACGGTTGATCCGAACCGTTCATTGTTTAATCCATATTGAAATGTGCTTGGAAACCAAATTTTACATTTTTTGGAATTTTTTTACTATTTATTAAACATTTTTGAAACCGCTGTTTTCCAGTGGTGCAGAATTTTAATAAAAACAGCGATTTTGAAACCATCTTAATAAATAGCAAAAAAATTCCAAAAAATGTAAAATTTGGTTTCCAAGCACATTTCAATATGGATTAAACAATGAACGGTTCGGATCGACCGTTTGGATTTTGAAAACTTGAATACTGAGCCGTAGCACGGGAGGCCACTATGCTATCCATAGCACCCCAGCCTAACTCTATATATATATATATATATATATATATATATAGAGTTAGGCTGGGGTGCTATGGATAGCATAGAGGGCCACCGTGCTATGGCTCAGTATTCGAGTTTTCAAAATTCAAACGGTCGATCCGAACCGTTCATCTTGTTCTCCATATTAATATGTGTTTGGAGACCAAATTTTACATTTTTTGAAATTTTTTTACTATTTGTTTAGTTAGGTAGAAAATCACTTAATCTAAAAAATTCTGCACCATTAAGATATTTGATTTTCTACCTATCTGAAAAAATAGTAAAAAATTTTCAAAAAATGTAAAATTTGGTCTCCAAACACATATTAATATGGAGAACAAGATGAACGGTTCGGATCAACCGTTTGGATTTTGAAAACTCGAATATTGAGCCGTAGCACGGTGGCCCTCTATGCTATCCATAGCGCCCAAGCCTTACTCTATATATATATATATATATATATCCAATTAGAGCTTCAATGTACTTTTAAACTTTTCATTGGCACGTTGCTTTTAAAAATGAAATATGATATAAATTCAAGTTTTCTCAACTTTGCTAAGTATAGCTTAGAAAAGTTTAGCCAAGATATTAATAGCTAGGAAAAATAGGAAAAAGAAAGATCAATTTTCATACCTTCTCCACGACGGATTCTGCAACTTCTGCACCATTATATACATTTTCGGCAAATTTCTCTACTGTTTTTAACACTTTCATTACATTCGAGTTTTCTGGAAGTGATCGTTGCGCATTCTCGGCCATCTTATCTACCGTCTCTGCTCCCAATTCCACAGCATTTAATACAGTAATCGCGGATTTCTCGATTTTATCTGATTTTGCATATATTTAAAGAACAATTAAGTAGTTTAATATTAATTCATTTAGTATCTGATTTTGAAAGATATATTATATGATATGGTTGCAGATACTGTACCTTCAATTCGTAAGAAGTTCTTGTAGAATGGAAAGAACACCAGAAACGACCCCAAGAGCCATTTTGCCCTGCATGAAACCTCAAGTTTAATTAGAACACCAAACTAGAAAACAATAATATCTCTGAAAGATTAAAATGGAAATATAATCTAATGACATGCTACTCTTTTATCAAACAACAAAGACAAAGAAAAAGGTACGTACAAACTACAGAATATCGGTAAATTGGGTCCTCCTCCAGCATTACTTTTCTCAGAATTTATCCTGAAAGTGTACCAGTAATACAAATATATAAAGATTAATGTCTCAGAGACATGGGATCGATCGATGTATGTTAAAGATTAAAAAAAAAAAATTAACCGCAGGTTGAAATTATTTACCTTTTGTCATCTTGGTTCTCTTGCTCTGGGTCTCGAGAGATGGCCGTTGTCGGTGCTTGCTTAGCTCTTACCACATGCAACAGCTTGCTTCCTAGTTGCGATGCACAGTACATCGTGAGACCGATAACCGGCCATTTGATGTTCACACGGTTAGACCGTGCGCTGAAGGGGGAATTGGAGACATTTGGTTTTGAGGGGTTGTTTTGTGGCACAAGTGAAGAAGTCATGAATATTGATTGGCTAGTGATCATTAGGATACATCTTTATTGTGCTCAAGGAAGAGGGATTCTGGTTTTTGGTTGACTGTTTAATTTCTTTTGTAAAGTGGAGAGGTGAAGGGTCATATATAGAGAGAAGGGAGACTGCCAATGGATCCTTATTTTATTGGAGAAACTTTGAATATTTATGTATCCGTTAACAGGAGTATAACACGTTAACATATACAAGCGCTTCATTCCCTGAAGCGATCCAACTAAAGAACCAAACCGGATAGATAACCGGGTCTGGTTTATTCTGGTTGAACCATCCGGTTCGGTCCGGTTCTGATAACACTGAGCTAGAATGACGTCAAGGGTTTTCATTTGTAAAATAAAAATAATAAAAAAGAGAGAAGTAAAACTTTCTAGCAACGCCAGCAAGGAAGAGAGAATAAATCTGATATGACAATGGGACCCAACTGGAAGTCATACTATTCATTTTACTGTAGCACACCATCAAAGATTAAGTATATAGTAATAGATATATAATTATTTCTCGAAACTTTTATTAATACCGCTGTAAAATAAATAAAAAACCCACAAATTAATTCGAAAAATATCAGGGCTTCCAATCCAATCTGCGGCTTTATACTTGAGAACCACAGATTGAATTGGAAGCTCTAATATTTTTCGAATTCCATAATTTCAGTGGTATTTTGGTTTATTTTTTTTAAATGGTATTAATAAAATTTTTGGAATTACTTCTTTACAAATAAGTTGTTTATATTAAAATCTTTCAGAAAATCAGTTTTTGATATAGTTGCTAAAGACAATACTCTGTGTGTGTGAAATTACAGATTCAAAATCCAAACAAGTAGTCTTTTATAGATATTTAAAGCTGAGGATTGTTTTCTATTATTAATTTATTATCTTAAAAATTGCTGGGTATGGCAATGCATGAAAGTGCTCATTTTTTTTTTTTAATAATTATAAGAAAATTTAAGTTAATTGACGAATAAATAAGTAAAAGAGGATTCAAATGTTTTTATTTTTTGTGTCTTCATCATAACTCAATTTTTAAAAACATTAATAAATCAAAATTTAAAAACTTAAATGTCAAAATAAAATAATTTTATGTGATCTATGTTATTTTTTCTATGTACTCATACAAAAAAGTATCACATTTTGAATTTATTTTTCATGTGAATCAATTATTTGAAAAATCAAATCAATCAAAGTCTAGAAATTATCCATGTTAGTACGTTTTAACAAGCTTTTAATGACAATCAAAACAAAGTTGAAATGTCACATTTTTCTACACATGCATAGATAACATGATGTATATCATATCCAATGGTTTTATTTTGACTTTTAAGTTTTAAATTTTAAGTTATTAAAGTTCTTAAAAATAGATGTATGATTGAGGTACAAAAAATAAAGGCATTTGAACCCCATCTAAGTAAAAATATAATTTTAAAGTATTTCATCCCGAATAACACAAATTATAAACAATTTCATCATCATGTATAAATTTATTTTCAAAACAATATAAGCACATCTGAGTACAATTAATTAAGGAAATAATGTAGACAGAGAGGTGCAGTTATCATCAGTTATTATTCGTCTTATAATTAATCTAGCAGCTAGCTGATGGATAAAGTGAATAATTACTAAATAAATAATTAATAAATAATAAAACAAATTTTCGAGTTCAATTATACATTAAGAATATATATATATAGATGAGCTATGCTAGGCTATAGAGTAATTGGAGTTTTTATTTTACGATTTTGGTATGTTGGATGCGCTTCAAAAATTGTGCGAATTGCATCTCAGATAGCGAATTTTGTCGCTAAAATTTTGCTCCAGTCGCTTGAGGCGCCGAATTTTTTATTAATATCCAAATTTAATATTAAATTTTAAAAAATAACCGGATCAGCTGGGATTTTCGAAATCTATCCTTTTCGGAAATTTTTTTTCCGGAAACAGTAGCTAACTCCGGAAAATTTTTTTCCGGAAATAAGATTTTTTTTTTTTTTAGGAATTGTTTTTTTTTTATTTTTCAGTTTTATTTATAATTTATTTATTTTTTGTATTGAAGTATTACAAATATTTAATATATTTTTTTAAAAATAGATGGAATACTATATAATTTGATTTATTCAAAGGACTGCTACAAATAATCCGGATCAACATTTTTCATGACAGATTTTTTACGGCCGTAAAAAATAAAAATAATATAATATATCCATATGTATATGTATATATAATATAATATATGTATATATATGTAGAGTAAGGCTGGGGGTGTTATGGATAGCATAGAGGCCTCTATGCTACGGCTCAATATTCAAGTTTTCAAAATCCAAACGGTCGATTCAAACCGTTCATCTTATTCTCCATATTAATATCTGCTTGGAGACCAAATTTTACATTTTTCTGAATTTTTTTACTATTTATTAAGTATTTTACAAAATTGTTGATCCAACGGTGGCTGCACAAAACAGTAAAACCGTTGGATTAGCGATTTTCAAAGTGACTTAATAAATAGTAAAAAAATTCAGAAAATTATAAAATTTGGTCTCCAAGCAGATATTAATATGGAGAATAATATGAACGGTTCGGATCGACCGTTTGGATTTTGAAAACTTGAATATTGAGCCGTAGCATAGAGGCCTCTATGCTATCCATAGCACCCCAGCCTTACTCTATATATGTATATATAATATAATATATATGAAAATGAAGATATAAAATATGAGGTATTAGAACCCCTGTTTAGTGCCTCAAAAATTCAGTTGAAGTTTTCGTTCAACAGTAAGCATTCAACGATCGGTATTTTCAAAGTTTTCAAAGTTCAAACAGTCGATCCAAACCGTTCAACATGATGGATATTTTAAAATGTGCTTGCAGATCAAATTTTACATTTTTCTAATTTTTTTTACTATTTATTAAGATGGGTACATATATATTATATTATATTAATTTTTCTTACGGTAATAAAAAACCCAGTATGAAAAATGTTGAGCCGGATTATTTGTAGCAGTCTTTCGAATAAATCAAATTATATAATTTTTTTAAAAACTATATTAAATATTTGTAATACTTAAATACAAAAAAAAATTATAAATAAAAACTGAAAAATGAAAAAAAAATTCCTAAAAAAGAAAAAATTCTAAATCCGGAAATTTTTTTTCCGGAATTAGCAAAAAAAAAAAAAAATCCTATTTCCGGATTTTTTTTTTCCGGATTTAGCTTCTGTTTTCAGAAAAAAAAATTCCGAAAAGGGTACTTTTCGAAAAAATGTGCTGACTCGGGTATTTTTTTTAAATTTAATATTAAATTTGGATATAATAAAAAATTCGGCTAGAGGCGTCTACAAGAACAAAAATTTTATATGATAAGAAAAAATAATTTGTGGAAAATTTTAGTTTAGATTCTTAACCAACAAGAAGAGAACAGTGATGCTTCTCAGTAGTTTTGTTTGATATGTTCCCGTTATAGAGAAAACGCATAAAGCACTCGAGCAGAGCTTTGCATTCGTCGGATGCTTCTAATATATTCTTGAAAACTTGTAATCTTGTTGCCTATATCAACCCAAAGAAAACTATATGTTATATATCCAAAATGCATAAATTGACAGTTAATATTTTGTTCTTGTAAATTATATAATTTTATGAATTGCTTTTATATTATAAGGTAAGGAAAGTGTACAACATGAGGATTGTTTATAATCTCGGATCCTTTGTAAAAGAGTTAAAATTGACCAATATTGGAGGCTCATTACCAGGCTTTATAACAAATATCTATATGGAGCTCCAAAACCTTCTAAAAACACAACTTGTTGTTTATTTCAATTCTTCTCCACCTTAATCTCCTCAGAGCATCTTTTATGAACTTGACGCAACCTTAAATCGATCCCACCGACCAAATTGGTTTTACCTTCTTTCATTCTGATAAAAACGAAAAGGGTTTTAAAATCGGACGAAAGTACCACCCTTGATCTACATCTACTCCTCCACTCAACTACTCCCTGCGCCTCATTCTCCTGTCTTTCTCTACTCTCAGTCTCAGCTCACCGCCGCCTCATTTATCTTCTCCAAACCTCTCACTAATAGTAAGCAACAACGTCAATCAATTACTCTCCCTTTCTATTTCACTATCGCCTCTCTCTTTTACCCCCTCTCTCTCCTCTCTTCCTCTTTCTAAGTGGTATACTACAATTCTCTTGCACATGCACATCAAGTGTTTGTGAAAATGTCCCTCAGAGATATTCTCACTTCCAGCACCAGATTTTCATGGTTAAGCTTCGTACACTTTTTGTAAACAAGCTTTCAACCTCTTCTTTGAATAATGGTAACAGCTCTAATCTCCTCTGCCACTTCCTTTAAGCCACTAATTTAGCACCTCGATTGATTATGGTCATTTTTTTCCTAAAATCTGATTATGGACAAAAGGCAAACACAAAAAGTCTCAAGTAACTACTAAAATCTGGTTCATAAAATTGAAGTTTGCCTGATGCAGACCACTACTAGCTGAATAATTATTACTGGTATAAGAGGATCGAATTCAAACACTAAGTAAATAGGGAGTCCTCTATTTAGCCTTTTGCTACATTTATTATGATACTATGATTTATTATTTATCAAGTTTTGAGTCCCGTGTTGCTTCTTGATTCCTTAGATGACCTGCTCAATGACCAAATCCCTAATTAGAAAAATTGACCAAAAAGCCCTTTGGGAAGAGCCCAAACTGACCTTCACTTCCCACAATAAAGCACATCTAGTCCAAATAATAAAATATAACGAATGAGTATGACATTGTATAACACAAAAAGGCATCTAGTAGCACCCAGCAGTACATAAGAGTAGCAGCATGGTAGCTGATCTAAATTGAAATGGCACCAACCTGGAAAACTTCGTCTATTTGTGTTTGACTATTTACATTGTGCATCACTATTAAGCAAAGGTGGGCATCACTATTAAGCAAAGGTGGGCATCACATATCAGACTGATGCCTATCTAGTACTGTTCTGTTACCTATAGCCTTTGTCATGTTATGCAAAATTTGTTAACAATTATTTCATTTATTTTTGTCAGGGAATGTATTGATTAATTTTTACGACACCACATAGTTGAACAAGGGGGCAACCCATTTTTAGAGGCTACCAACAGCCTCTAGTGAACCATCTCCAAGGGGCAGTTGTGACCATTTTCAATACAGGGCCATGGGGATCCGCCAATTGGAACTGGCTGTAAAAGAACGTTGTTGGTCGGGCACCCTTACTATTAAAGATACCCTTCAATTTTTTGATCGCTTGTTGGCTGCTAAGAGCCCGGCACCATCCATCTACTCCTTTAATCATCTGTTTAAGGCCTTAATTCGTATGAAGAACTCAAACAACCATTATGCAACTATATTTTCACTCTTTAACTGTTTGAGCCAAACTAAAGGAGTCGCACCCTCACCCAATGTCGTGACCTATACTATGTTGATTGACTACTGTACTCGAATGAATAGGCCTGGACTCGGGTTGATTTTCTTTGGACGGTTTATTAGGGAGGGCCAGAGAGCTGATGCTTGCTTCTTCACTCCTATACTCAAGGGCCTCTGTTATGAGAATAGGATTAGTGAGGCTGTTGTCATGGTGTTACATAAAATGCCTAAGCTGGGCTGCACACCTGATGTGATCTCCTACAGCACTGTTATTGATGGCCTTTGTAAAGAAGGTGCGGTTAGTAAAGCATTTAGTTTGTTTGAGCGAATGCTTTCAGAGGGTATTGTGCCAGATGTTGTCACATACAATTCACTGATTAATGGCCTGTGCAAGGAAGGAGATACTGAGAAGGCAGAAACACTGCTGTCATACATGATTTCTAAAGGACTTAAACCTGATGTTGTGACATATAATACTCTAGTGGATGGGTTGTGCAAGAAAGGGCTATTGGACAAAGTAGTGGAATTGCTTCAGTCCGTGGTTTCTAAAGGGCATGATCTCGATGTTGTGACCTATACTACCATCATAGATGTATTATGCAAGGAGGGGGAATGTGAAAAGGCGGAGGAGGTGCTATGTAATATGATTTCTAGAGGAAAGGTTCCTAATGTTTTAACGTAGTCTACTCTTATAGATGGGCTCTGCAAGATGAACAAACTAGAAAAAGCAAAGAAGTTGCTGAACGAGATGGTTTCAAAGGGAATATTGCCTGACATCGTGACATGCAGTATAATTGTGGATGCACTTTGCAAGAGGGGAGAAACTGATAACGCAGAGAAACTACTGTATGATATGATTGATAAAGGTGTCACTCCTGATCTTATCACATATAATATTGTTATAAATGGATATTCGAAACTAGGCTGTTGGAAAGATTCGATTAGAGTTTTCGAGGATATGATTGATTGAGGCTTTTTGCCGGATGAGGTTACTTATAGATCAATGATGGATTCTTTGTGCAAACAAGGCCAAAGCAAGGAAGCTGAAAAGTTACTTGACTTAATGGTAAGGGGAGGTATAAAACCAGGTGTTGTGTCATATCGATTTTTACTTCTTGGCTATGTAAATGATAGTAATATCGATGATGTGATGAATATCCTAAATAGGATGCAGCTCAATCATGTAGCGCCAGATCTCTCAACCTACACTTATTTGCTCAAAGCATATGCTAAGAACAGAAAAGTAAAAGAGGCTATGTGTGTGCTAAACAGAATGAAGCAAGAAGGGGTGAAACCCGATTTAGTTGCCTCTGCACCAGTATTAGAATTGCTTTTGAAAATGGGACGAGATGATGATGCGAGAGATCTGATGGAGCAGACAACTAGTAAGACTAATGATTGAAGTGTTGAGTTTGGTTAGAGATAAGCTCATTTTAATTTGGATAATCACTTTATGTAATTTGGGCAGTTTGTTACGCTGATGAAATACTTCTACTGCTTTGCTCAATATTTCTGTTTTTTTAGATAGTTTCATTATTATTTTTTCCATTGTACTTTCTTTATTGGTAATGTTTTATTTATTTAGTTTTCATTTTGTATTGTATTTTTCTTTATCAAATTCTTTGTGCTGCATCCGACTTGCTCAGTACTTGCTAGGTATAGAATTAGGCTTTCATTTAAAGCTGGTTTTTAGGAGCAACTTGCACTGACATTTGATGCTGAACCATGCAAAACTTCCACATTTTCACAAAATTTACAAGATTCATTTGAGAGACCTGAGAACTTTTTGAAATGGTGAAAGGGTTGTCCATAAAGTTGAAACTAAATTAAGCTTTTGTCATTTTATAGTTTATAGTGTGTGTTTGCTAGTAACTGTTAGTGCATGTGCTGGCTAGTTCAATCTCACTAATCTCGTCTGTGATTAATATCTTAATGGGGTTGCTGAGCATGTAGTGCTGCTTGAAGTTAATAATTGGTTACTGAGGCCTTGGAGGCACGTTCCTCTGTATTAAGTGCTACATCAATTGATGTGAATATGAACTTTAGGAAACTCCCTGACTGTGCTAAAAACTTGTTCGATGAAAGGTCTGAAAGAAGCCTTGTAGTGTGGGATTTGAATTTTACCAAGTAGATTTATATCAAAGGTAATTAACAGTTGAATTTGTTAATAAATATCGTTTTAATTAGTTCAATGTTGGACAGTATTTTCTTTATGACTAATGATGGATTATTTGTGTGCAGGTTCAAGTGCTCTTGCAAATAGAGAGGTAGAACAGTTGCCTTGCTAATAGAGAGGTGGAAGGTATGTGTCTTCTCCCTCCACCGTTCAACCAGGGCCGTAATAAACTTGACATCGGCGGGGATGTGGCCTATCTGGTGAACCCAATAACCCAGCCTTAATAAGGTAAGGCTTGTACCGGGGTTGTCATTTGAGATTGACCACATGACAGCAAGCGATCAATGCTAATGGTGAATCACCGGTGAAAATGGCTTGTGACCAGTGGTGATCCTGTAAATGCAAGAGAGGTGGATGTGAGCGACAAATGCATGCATGCATTGTGGATTCAGTCTTTAACTTCTTTTCAAGTTATTTTCATGTCAGTTTTATGGGGTCTACATAATTTGTACTATTTTTAAAAAATATAACATATTTTTACAGCAATATATTAGTGAGTTTTGATATTTTTTTTACCAATCTACCATCAGCAATAACAAGTGCAATCTAGAGTGATAAAATGGGTTAATGCTTGTAGGGGATTTCAATTTAAAATAGGCAATTTTGAAGAACACTTATGTAAAGTTGCAAAACAATATATATCTCCTTTTATAAAAGAAAAGGAAGCCAGATGTAATCTGTGCAAATTTTGGGTTTAATGGAATTACAGGGATAAATAGTAATACTTAAAAGGGTTAGCCAATCAAGCACAAGCATAACTGCAATGATGTTAATTGTTATAGCACTATTCATTTTGGGCACGGCAGAAAAGGAATTATGGAGGGGGTGACCGGGTGATGGAAGTAAAATGGAGTGTTGAAATAGATTTACTGAAGGATTATAGCTTTTATGTAGTTCTTGAATTAAATTTGGTAATCTAGTGTTTTTTGTTCGATTTGATAAGCTAGTGTTTTTTTTTTTATAATCTTGAATTTTGTTATCAAAGTCTAATTCTGATATATATTTACTAGTATAAGAAACTCTAAACATGCATGTTTGTAATTGTTGTACTCGTGTTTTTGTGTTATGACTTGTGACTATGGTAAAAATGGCACTCAATGCTAGTTTAGAAAATTAGTTTAGTCAGTGAAATAGAATATAAAAGCGAACTATATTCCTTCAACCAGCCAACGTGAATCAAAATATAAGTGATTTTGAACTTTTGTTGTATTTAGTTGAATCAAGTTTATGAACTTCTGTTAATCAAGCTCCTCAATTATTTTACAATCTTCAATTAAAGTCTTTAACTTATTCCATATAATATTTTTTTTTGTATATTTTGAAATTGGTAGAAATTGATATTTTAGTTAGTCAACTAATGACATAATATCAAAATTGACGATGTTTAGGATATAAGGTATTAATAAGTAAAGTCTTAATTAAATATATATACAAATTTGACGAATGCAATCGGATTGAGTCCGGATGAACGTGCAGCTATGAGCCTATGACCTTGTCCAATGGGTCTGCTTATTCGAACCCAAGAGAACAACCGGCCATTTAGCGTATTTCCATACAGAGGTGACCAAAAAATTCGTAGCTCATATCGACTCGTAACAAGTTCGATAAAAGTTCGCTCGCTCGGACCAAGCTGACAACGAGCTGAAAACAATGGTTCTGGTTTGGTCGAGTGTCTAGTGATCTCTAATTAAGCTGAAAAAACAAGCCAACTCGCTCTGGTTCGGTCGAGTGGCACGGCTTGGTATAGGGTTTAGGACTTTAGGTCTTAGTCCCAAGTTCTGATCCCTGATTCTCGCTCTACGCGCACGGCGACCATAACCCCGTCCCCCTCATTCTCTGCCCTCACCTCCTCTTCGTTCCTTTCAACCTTAATAACTGGTTTGCTTTAACCCCCCCTACTCTGCAGCTCGGAACGTTGTCAATTGAGCGAGCAGTCGCCCGATCTCTCTTCCTTCCAAAATTGGCTTACCTTCTCTGCTGCTCTAAATCCCACCGACCAAAATTTGCTTGACCTTCTTGTTTCATTCTGATCAGCAGTAAGCTCATCTCCTCTCTCAACTCTCTCTTGCACTTCAACTGTTTATCAAAATGCTCCTGTCAACTATTGTCACTCCAAGCACCAGTTTTGTGTACCCACGCTTCATACTTGTTGCCTGAAGAAGCGCTCTACCTCTTCTTTCAAATTATAGAAAACAGACTATGATTAGGCTCTCTCTAACTGTGGTAAGTGCTCTTCGTTTGTGTGCCAGTTTCTTTAGGTGCTTTGCATTTAGGCCTGAAATTTAGCACTTTGGTAGATCGTGGTGATTTTGCATGCAAGTTGCTTTGAAAAATGTCCAGAGATGTTACAGTCTGGAATTCAATTTGTCAAGTATTTTCATCAAAAGTGCCCTTTGCTTCTTTTTGTCAAATAGGTGTTTGGTAACACGGAATAAAACCAATTTACTACAGTTAGGATGGTAATTATGCATCATTCTCTAATATTTTATTTAAAAAGTTGAGTTAGAGCAAAATTGTGAATACGAATTAAATTTAGTCATGTTTATTGTAATTGTATGAGCTAATTACAGTTATGAAAGTATTTAGGATTTGTGGTTTAGGGTTTAGGGTGAAACTATATACTTTAATAGATCGCATACAATAAAAGATATTCATTGCTGGATTAAGCATAATGATTACTATTATTCTATGAGCAGGTTACAGTCATGGTTTG